>ML303119.1:0-69779 GCA_005239505.1 Nicotiana paniculata
TTGAGGAACTCGAGCTTGGTAAGCTTTAATATTTTGTGTGTATTTTAGTTCAAAATAATATATATAATAATTGTTTATTTGTCATTTTAATTGACATATTTGATCGAATTATCTTTAGATATGGACAATAATGGAAACACTACTAGCATTGCTTGATGTATAGTTACAAATTGAAACTTGAGTGGTAAGTTTAATACACTATTTGTTTGGTGATATACTTTTGTAGTTTTGTTTTATTATCATCAAAAAATNGGATTTGTAGTGTTTTTGTTATGTTCTGCTCCATTTTAGTGCTCCAAATTAACAATTTAGCATACTGTTAAGTGGACTGTAATTTGGGATGTAACTGGTATTTGTAATTCTAATTTGTAAGAGGACAGTTGGACTGTAATTTATAATTGAACAGTTGGTGTTTTTGCTGGCAGTGTGGAACGTTTTTGACTGTTAAGTGGACTGTAACTCTGTAAGTCTAGTGGAACTGTGGAGCTTTATAATTCTTACTTGTGAATGTACTTGTGAATAAAGTCATTCAATATATTTAAGGGGTAGTACTTGTGAATAATATTTTAATGTGCTAAACGATTGTATTGACAACATGAGAAAACTTAGTGACTAATAACTCCAGTCCAATGAATAATTGAATATAGTAGCCAATACAACGAGCATGTTTTTTTACTTTTGTAGTTCGTTGTTCTTTATCATCACTGAATATTAAATCGATATCGTACCGAACCGAAATAATAAATACCGAACCATACCGAAATATTTAGGTACGGTATTTGGTATACACATTGAGAAACCGAATACCGAACCGAAATTCTTAAATACCGAACCGAAGTACCGAATGCCCACCCCTAGTTCACATATCCATATAATAAATTTGTATTTTTATCAAGAAAGAAGTTTTCTCAGGAAAGTGGTAAAATTCTTCTTAAAGGAACATGAGCTATAGTTTTTAAATCTTTGTTTTGAAACTCATTTGCCAAGTTTAATGATATTCCATAATATAACCCTATCAGGTATACAATTATCCACAGAGGAATCAATTCTCTTTCTAGATGATTAAGAAAATGAACTCTAGTCTACTTTAGATATTCAATTACGATTTCGATTATATTAGAAGTTTAATATTACAAGCAGGATCATAGGTACAACACGTAAGGTATGCTCGTGGGTCCTAGACTACCAGGACATGGCATAATAGTAGTTACGCACGGACTCCCGTCACCTCGTGCGTATGTATCCCCCAAAGATAATAGCACATACTTAATTAATTCACCTAGGGAGACAATTCCCCCTCACAAAGTTAGGAAGGAGAATTATCTCGCTCCGAAATTCCATAACCGGCTTCCAAGCCCTTCAGACGACTCCAACGGATGCACAATGCTCCCAAACTATCCATTTCAGGGCAAACCAATGAAAATATACTCTACTATTTCAACAATTCCAAATTATATAATTTCCCAACCCCGCTTAGTTAAATGACCAAAATGCCATCGGGCCCACGTGCCCGAAATCCAAAATTTCTCATAGATAAATCCTACCCATAGCTTTACTAGTTCAAATATACAATTTACACTAAATTCCATGCTCAAATTCATGGTTAAAATCCAAATACAAATTTTCTAGGTTTTCTTCAAGATTTCCCAATTTTTCCACAATTTTTCATGTATAATTCCATGTAATAACCTTGTATTTATCTTTAAAACATAAGGAAATTGCTTACCTAGCAATACATGAAGAAAATCCTCTCTTGAAGCCCCCCAAAATTGCCCCACACCAAAAGAAAATGGGAGAAATGAGCCAAGAATCTCGTTTGAAATGATACACTGCCCAGGAATCCTTCTGTGCGATCGCACAACATCAACCGCGATCGCACAAGAAAAATCCGAGAAGCCTCCCACAACACCCTGTGTGTCGCACAATCACAGCTGCGATCGCACAAGCCAAAACCTGAAGCCTCATTTTTTTCCTCTGTGCGATCGCACAACAACAGCTGCGATCGCATATACCAGTGCAGCAGCCCCCAAAATCCTCCTCTGTGCGATTGCATACATCCAAGTGCGATCGAACAAGCCAAATTACTAGCCCCTCTAATTCCTTCTTCGCGATCGCACCACTAGGGCTGCGATCGCACTGAACCCCCAAAACACCAGAAAAACAACAACACAAAAACACTTGATACTCCAAGTGTCACGACCCAAAATCTATTAAGGTCGTGATGGCGCCGGACATCATCATCAGGCAAGCCAATCATAAATTAGTTGAAATAAATTCATGTTTTAACATTTTTGAAATCATTACCTTTAACTTATTACGGAATAACTAAACAAAATTCGTTAAGTAAATACAACAGTTTAATATTCTATTTTTATAAAATACTTCCCATACACATCCCAGAACCCGGTGTCACAAGTGCATGAGCAAATTCTAAGAATTTCACTAATATTACAAAGCTTGTCCGAAGTACAAATTGGACAAGGAATTTAAAATGGAAATAGATACAATATGAGGGAGAATCTGTCAGCTGCGGATCGCCTCCAGATGATGCAGCTCGCCTAAGTCTCCAAACTAGCCACGTCGTTATGAAAGTACCTGTGCAATAAAAATACACAGCAAGTGTAGCATGAGTACGAAAACAATGTGTACTCAGTAAGTTGCCCGCCTAACCTCATAGAGGTAGTGACGAGAGGCCGAATTAGATACTTGCTAGAGGTCCATTTAGTATATTCAAGTGAGAAACTAAGCATGAATTTCATAGAAAATTTATTAAAATCAGGAATAAATAATATCAACTCCTTCCACATTTAACCTTTTAACTCTTCGTCATTTCAGTTGACACTTTAAATCATAATCCGGGATAAGAAACATCAGACTTATTTCACATTTTACGCATGAATTATCCTTCCTTATAACTGGCCATTAAACTTCCTTAGGCCGATAAACATGTATAAATCACAGCAAATACGCAGTAAATATCATGCGCAAGCAATGTCGAGGGTCGACGGCCCGAACCAACATAAACATAAATTGTGCACTGCCGAGGGTCGAACGGCTCGAACCATAGGTGCATCTATTTTCCCCGCTCGCGAATCAATCATGTGGCGCGGTCAACATAACAATAATAAGGCTAACCTGCTCGCGAATCATACCTACGACTCAGGTGCTCATATGTACACGTATTCACATAATAAATCCGCATTTTTATCAAGAAAACAGCTTCTCAGGAAATGATAAAATCCTCTTATAGGAACACGAACAAATAGCATTTAAATCTCTATTTTGAAACTCATTTTTTCCCAAAGTTTAATAATATTTCATAATATAACCTCATAAGGTATACAATTATCCACGGAGGAAATCCATTCTCTTTCTAGACGATTAAGAAGATGAACTCTAGTTTTTCTTAGATATTCAATTACTGTTTTGATCATATTAGCGGCCTAATATTACTGGCAAGATCACAAGTACCCAAGTAAGGCATGCTAGTGGGTCCTAAACTACCCGGACATGAGCATAATAGTAGCTACGCACGGACTCCCGTCACCTCGTGCGTACGTAGCCCCCGAAGATAATAGCACATATTTAATTAGTTCACCTAGGCGACAATTCCCCCTCACAAAGTTAGAAAGGAGACTTACCTCGCTCCTAAATTCCATAACCGGTCTCCAAGCCCTTCCGAAGACTCCAATTGATGCACAACGTCCCAAAACTAGCCAAATACGGGCAAACCAATGAAAAATCACTCTAATAATTGTAACAATTCAAATTATATAGATTCCAACTCCGCTCAAAGAATTGACCAAAATTCCCTCGGGCCCACATGCCCGAAAGAAATTTCTCGAGGATATATTCTACCCATAACCTTACTAGCTCAAATATACAATTTACACTAAATTCCATGCTCAAATTCGTGGTTAAAATTCAAATACAAATTTCTAGGTTTTCTTCAAGATTTCCCAATTTTCCCACAATTTTTCATGTATAATTCCATGTAATAACCTTGTATTTATCTTAAAAACATAAAGAAATTGCTTACCTAGCAATGCATGAAGAAAATCCCCTCTTGAAGCCCCTCAAAATCGCCCCACACCAAAAGAAAATGGGAGAAATGAGCAAAGAATCCCGTTTAAAATAATACACTGCCCAGGAATCCTTCTGTGCGATCACACAACATCAACCGCGATCGCACAAGAAAAATCCCAGAAGCCTCCCAGAACACCCTGCGCACAGTCACATCTGTGGTCACACAAGCCAAAACCTGAAGCCTCATATTCTTCCCTCTGTGCGATCGCACAACAATAGCTGCGATCGCATAGACCAATGCAGCAGCCCCCAAAATCCTCCTCTGTGCGATTGCATACATCCAAGTGCGATCGCACAAGCCAAATTACCAGCCCCTCTAATTCCTTCTCCGCAATTGCACCACAAGGGATGCGATCGCACTGAACCCCAAAAACACCAAAAAAAAGAGCCGCACAAAACACTTGAAAACAACCAGGAACCACCCGAAATGCCTGAGGCACTCGGGACCCCGTCCAATCACATGAATCAGTCCCATAACTTCACACAGACTTGCTCGAGGCTTCGAATCACATCAAACAATGCCGAAATCATGAATCGCACTAAAATTCAATTTTATGAACTTTAAAATTTCAAACTTCTACATCTGACGCTGAAACCTATCAAATCACGTCTGATTGACCCGAAATTTTGCACACACGTCATATTCGACATTACGGACCTTATCCAACTTCCGGTATCGCATTCTGACCCCGATATCAAAATTTCCACTTCCGGTCGGATTTCTCAAAAACCTTCAAATTTCTATCTTTAGCCAAATGACTTCAAAATGACCTACGGACATCCGAATTCACTTCTGATCGCGGTCCCAACTCCAGAATCACCATACAAAGATATTCCCAGACTCGGAATCCCAAACGGACATTTATAACACTAAAATTCCTTACAGCTCAAACTTATGAAATTCTTCTAAAATGCTACCTTCCATAATATGCGTCGAAACGCTCCTGGATTATCCAAAACCCGATCCGGACATACGCCCAACTCCAAAAGCATCATACGAACCTGCAGGAACCTTCAAATCCTGATTCGGAGGTCGTTTACTCAAAATTCCAATCTTAGTTACTTCTTCCAACTTAAGGCTTCCGAATTGAGAATTTTATTTCGAAATTAACTCTAACCTTCCCGAAACTCGATTCTGACCACGCCTACAAGTGATAATACCTGAAACGGAGCTGCTCATGGCCTCAAATTGCTGAACGACGCGCTAGAACTCAAAATGACTGGTCGGGTCGTTACATTCTCCCCCACTTAAACAGACGTTCGTCCTCGAACATGCCAAGAATTGCTCTGGAGTTATCTGAAATCACTGTTTAACACCTCGAGCACCTTCCGTGCTATCACAACCCAGTTGAGTACATTAGCTTGATCAAATTTAAGGATTTCTTCTTTTATCCATATAATAAGCTCAGAACCTAGTTCCAACACCTGAAATTTCTCTGCCAGGCCTAGTTCCAATATATAAACACCGTATCAACTACCACACGACATACCAGAACATGACTGCATACCCTTGCTGAATTAGCACCATGCACTGCATAATTCATTCCACGAATCTGATACTCCCAATGCACCTCATGATATATATATATATATATATATATATATATACATCCTGCTGTAATGCTGGCGATACCATCACAACAGAGGAGATGTGTAGAAGTTCATAACCAACTACAGAGTTAACAAATCATTGAATATCTCCTCTTGACTAGAATCATGACTTCATTACAACTCTATAAGGGTAACTGTCCTTTAATGTATTTCACATAATCTTATCGCGCTGATCCCTGATCCAATAATCTCGTCTCAGCCAGTATGAACTGTTCAGACAACAAATCATCCCAGACCTGACCAATAGTCTCACATGATACCACATCGCACCAATAGGCCATAACTCGAACATGATAAATAAGAAATGAATCAGGAAGGGACTACTCGACTCACGCAACTAATATGGACTTTCATCAAAAAATCGGAAGTAAAACACAAGGAAAATAAATATAGGAACCTGACTCATCATCACACTGTTGCGGCGTGCAACCCGATCCAAATAACATACCTGTAGCGAAGTGCCACCCGATCCACACATAAAATCTACATAAGAAGATACATGGAGCTGAATCGCTCACTATTACAAATTACCGAATATCGATCACAAGCATTCTAAGTGCATAATACCATCCTGGAGAAACTGATAATCCATATGCTATGAAACTCAAGCACAACTGTGGTGCAATATATATATATATATATATATATATATATATATATATATATATACTCTGGAGCTCAAGAGCTATCCTGCACAACATCCCCACTACGCGGTACCTCAACACATAGGAAATTATCAAGTCGTTTCACAACTCACACGGCAAAATCATATTATCACATGAATTTGATGAAGATGGAACAACATCCGATGTTCTAATACCTTCCCATGAAAAGCTCCCCACTGAAACGAACATGCTTGGCTCATACGGAGCCCATAATCATATTTAAATCCATCCACAAACATCGAGTCTACCTTGCTCGCACCAAACTAAGCTAATAGCTTTTACCTGGGTCCATATTAACCCACTCCCTCTCATAATACACAAGAACAACCATCATAGCCGGGACAAACACCCCACAATCCGCAATCAACTGAACCGAACGCCTTCCAAGCATAAATTCTCAAATAAGCAATGTTGCACTTCCTTATACTCAATTCAAATCTTCAATCCATTAAGTGACTACATGTCACACTTTTACAATCTTCTCGTGGTTACACTCCCACGACCTTCCACACCAGGTAACAAGTCTGCACATCCGCATCACCGACCACACTAATACTACAAAACATATCAAGAACCCATGACCAGGGTACAAAGCCTCTTTCACCGAATATCGAACTCAGGTGACACTGAAGATAACACCAGCTTACTCTGAACTTCTCATCCGAGCTCATGACATCCTTGTTAACACCGAACCGAAATCTCGATTCTTACTCCCAGTTACATACTGCTTACTGCACCTAACATGCCAATATGAGATAGCGCAAGAATTCCATTATAACTTCTGAATCACTAATAGGGTGGACACTTAATCATATAGAAACCTTTTTCTTACCTCAATTCAAGAGAACCATGACAATACACAAGCGGATTCCCACAATCGCAATACATGCAAATCCTTAAGTTGTGGTCTGAACCATCATAAACCATCCGGGATCCGCCTACATCTGACAGGCCATAATACTTGAATGCTTCCAAATAAAATTTATTTCGACGGTTGACATGCCTCGTATGCACCGGCACAAACCACATGCATAACTTAATCACATCGAAGGAACTGATCACCGCCGTAAATGTGCCATTTCAACCATGGCTAATCAATCTATATTCTTTTAATCATCTTTAGTTGCCTCAGGAATAAAAGTAACTACCTTCAACTCATAGCAAACTCAACCCTAACTCATCCCGAGTGACCTTGATTCACGAGACTATGCTGCCTAAATCCAGCAACCCGTCTCATACCCTCCTGATAATATTTCTACAATCCGGAGTTTATTTCTCTCACTCCTCCAACACTATCCTGCACACTGAAACATATCATAGAACACTCCAATTATTTTCCCTTTCTCATGAATTATACTGCAAGAACTCGACTCTTAATCATACTGCTGCCTGAAACCCTTAAACGCCGCATTCTTAACTTTTGAATTCATTAGGGACGATATGGAGAGTCGCCCACTCTGACTGGCCCCGAATACAATCAACTCCAAGGCTCTTCTAGCACATGAACGTCCTCTCAATGAAGTACGTGACTGAGTCACTACCCTTACAACTCGCCTATGCATTTAAGCAAAATTCTGAATCTTCTAAAGCCTAACCCTGGTCTGATAGGACCAACTTTTGTACACATTCATCAAATCACATGCACAATTACCATTCTACTCCTTTCCATTAGCTGTACTAACTTGCCAATATGCCGACAATCTGCAACCCCATGAGAACACAATCCTACAGCCCAACTGCAGGTGGTGGGACTCCCCCACTTAGCCTGAAGCTACTCCTGGCACCACTCTAGACCTTGTTGAGATCCTTTCTCCTTTGTTTAAATGATCTTGCTCAACCAATCCGTCCAATTCCTCCAAATTCTCTTGTTAGCACTTCCTAAATACTCAAATTCTCTAGCATAATTTACACATTTCGCCTCCTACCGAATAGCCACTACAATCCCTCACAAAAACTTGCCAACCACACAACCGCTAACCTACTCACAGGAGACAGCCCACCTATGTAAATCACTAACTGAAACCTTCCAACGACATTGTACTGCACCATCTCTACAACATCAATATCCCCTCTTAAGCCCGTTCTCATTTACCAACTTTACCAGTCCGTCCGCTCCTCATGGACATCTACTAAATGCGCTACAATATCCTCTAATTCACCACTATGTTGCCGCTCTCCTACTTTGGTTAAACTCGTTCCTTTAGGCACTACCTGGCCTCCTTTCAAACCATTCAGCACCCCCAACATATGGGCAAGCATTCTACCATCATATCAACAATGTGTGATAACCAATCGTAAGAATCATAACACTCCGAGCATAACCTCAAAGTTTCTCAGAATCACAGCTACTACTGAAACAACATAATATTCTTCTGCAGGGCAACAACAATAGCCTCAATCAACTTCGCAGGGAGAAACACCCTGCACCACACCCATAGCACCATTTCAATTCCTTAAATCCATGATTCATAGTAAGCGCTTCGCGACGCGTAAGATTGAGTAGGAAGAAACATAGGCATAAGCCTTAAAGGAATAAAATCTCACGATGAGGAATCAAGAAGGGAAGTACTCCTAACATCCATGTAGCCTCTAGAAGATAAGTACATACGTCTCCGTACCGATGCGCCAGACTCTACTAGACTTGCTCATGACTCATGAGACCTAATGAAACCTAGTGCTCTAATACTATGTTGTCACGACCCAAAATCTATTAAGGTCGTGATGGCGCCGGACACCATTGTCAGGCAAGCCAATCATTAATTAGTTGAAATAAATTCTTGTTTTAACATTTTTGAAATCATTACCTTTAACTTATTACGAAATAACTAAACAAAATTCGTTAAGTAAATACAACAGTTTAATATTCCATTTTTATAAAATACATCCCAAACACATCCCAGAACCCGGTGTCACAAGTGCATGAGAAAATTTTAAGAATTTCACAAATGTTACAAAGCTTGTCCGAAATACAAATTGGACAAGGAATTTAAAATGGAAATAGATACAATATGAGGGAGACTCTATTAGCTGCGGATCCCTTCCGGATGATGTAGCTCGCCTAAGTCTCCAATCCAGCCACGTCGCTATGAAAGTACATGTGCAATAAAAATGCACAGCAAGTGTAGCATGAGTACGAAAACAACGTGTACTCATTAAGTCGCCCGCCTAACCTCAGAGACGTAGTGACGAGAGGTCGAATTAGACACTTGCTAGAGGTCCATTTAGTATATTCAAGTGAGACACTAAGCATGAATGTCATAGACAATTTATTAAAATCAAATAAATAATATCAACTCATTCCACATTTAACATTTTAACTCTTCGTCGTCTCAGTTGACACTTTAAATCACAATCCGGGATAAGAAACATCATACTTATTTCACATTTTACACATCAATTCTCCTTCCTCATAACTGGAAATTAAAACTTCTTTAGGCCGATAAACATATAAATCACAACAAATACGCAGTAAATATCATGCACAAGCAATGCCGAGGGTCGACGGCCTGAACCAACATAAACATAAATTGTGCACTGCCGAGGGTCGAACGGCCCGAACCATAGATGCATCTATTTTCCCCGTTCGCGAATTAATCATGCGACGCGTTCAACATAATAATAATAAGGCTAACCTCCTCGTAAATCATACATGCGACTCAGATGCTCATATGTACACATATTCACATAATAAATCCGTATTTTATCAAGAAAACAGCTTCTCAGGAAATGATTAAATCCTCTTAAAGGAACACGAAAAAATAGCATTTAAATCTCTGTTTTGAAATTCATTTTTTTGCCAAGTTTAATAATATTTCATAATATAACCTCATCAGGTATACAATTATCCATGGAGGAAATCCATTCTCTTTCTAGACGATTAAGAAGATGAACTCTAGTTTTTCTTAGATATTCAATTACTTTTTTGATCATATTAGCGGCCTAATATTACTGGAAAGATCACAAGTACCCAAGTAAGGCATGCTAGTGGGTCCTAAACTACCCGGATATAAGCATAGTAGTAGCTACGCACGAACACCCGTCACCTCGTGTGTACGTAGCCCCCGAAGATAATAGCACATATTTAATTAGTTCACCTAGGGGACAATTCCCGCTCACAAAGTTAGAAAGGAGACTTACCTCGCTTTGAAATTTCATAACAGGCCTCCAAGCCCTTCCGACGATTCCAATTGATGCATAACGTCCCAAAATTAGCAAAATATGGGCAAACCAATGAAAATTCACTCTAATAATTGTAACAATTCAAATTATATAGATTCCCAACTCCGCTCAAAGAATTGACCAAAATTCCCTCCGGCCCACGTGCCCGAAATCCAAAATTTCTCGAAGATATATTCTACCCATAGCCTTACTAGCATAAATATACAATTTTCACTAAATTCCATGCTCAAATTTGTGGTTAAAATCCAAATACAAATTTCTAGGTTTTCTTCAAGATTTCCCAATTTTCCTAAAATTTTCATGTATAATTCCATGAAATAACCTTGTATTTATCTTAAAAACATAAAGAAATTTCTTACCTAGCAATGCATGAAGAAAATCCTCTCTTGAAGCCCCTCAAAATCACCCCACACCAAAAGAAAATGGGAGAAATGAGCCAAGAATCCTATTTAAAATAATACACTGCCCAGGCATCCTTTTGTGCGATCGCACAACATCAACCGCGATTGCACAAGCAAAATCCCAGAAGCCTCCCAGAACACACTGTGTAATCGCACAGTCACATCTGTGGTCGCACAAGCCATAACCTGAAGCCTCATATTCTTCCCTATGTGCGATCGCACAACAACAGCTACGATCGCATAGACCAATGCAGCAACTCCCAAAATCCTCCTCTGTGCGATTGCATACATCCAAGTGCGATCGCACAAGCCAAATTACCAGCCCCTCTAATTCCTTCTCCGCGATCGTACCACTAGGGATGCGATCACACTGAACCCCCAAAACACCAGAAAACAGCAGCACAAAACACTTGAAAAAAACCAGGAACCACCCCGAAACACACCCCAGGCCCTCGGTACCCCGTCCAATCACACGACTCAGTCCCATAACCTCACACGGACTTGCTCGAGGCTTCGGATCACTTCAAACAAAGCCGAAATCATGAATCGCACTAAAATTCAACTTTATGAACTTTGAAATTTCCAACTTCTACATTTGATGCCGAAACCTATCAAATCACATCCGATTGACCCCAAATTTTGCACACAAGTCATATTCGACATTACAGACCTGCTCCTACTTCCGGAATTGTATTCCGACCCTGATATAAAAATTTCCACTTCCGGTCAGAGTTCTCAAAAACCTTTAAATTTCTATCTTTAGCCAAATGACTTCAAAATGACCTACGGACATCCGAATTCACTTCCGATCGCGCTCCCAACTCTAGAATCACCATGTAGAGCTATTCCCAGACTCGGTATCCCAAACGGACATTTATAACACTGAAAGGCCTTACAACCCAAACTTATGAAATTCTTCTAAAATGCTATCTTTCATAATATGTGCCGAAACGCTCCCGGGTTATCTAAAATCCGATCCCGACATACGCCCAAGTCCGAAATCATCATACGAACCTGTAGGAACCTTCAAATCCTGATTCGGAGGTTGTTTACTCAAAATTCCAATCTTAGTTGATTCTTTCAACTTAAGACTTCCGAATTGAGAATTTTCTTTCCAAATTAACTCTAAACGTCCCGAAACTCGATTCCGACCACGCCTACAAGTAATAATACCTGAAACGGAGCAGCTCATGACCTCATACTGCTGAACCACGCGCTAGAGCTCAAAACGACCGGTCAGGTCGTTACACCAAGTATAAATAGTCACATGTTATCTCAATCTACGTCTTTCTATATTTTTTTATTATAATTTTTAGTTAATATTTTACCTCCATATTTCTAGCTAATATAGAAAAATAATCTATGCGTGGATCAATATAGATATAAATATAGATATAGCTATAAATATAAATTTATATGTAGATATATAGATTATATTTGTATAAGATTTATTTAGATTTAGTATAAGATTTATTAAACTACTTCCATTAAGTATTCAAATTTTTAATGTTGTCTTAAAATTGCCAAGTGGCTTCTTTTTAGCATGCCACTTGGCTTAACCACATGCTTCACAACTCTCCTTTTAATGTAATATAGATTACTCCAAGTATAAATGTCACGGCCCAAAATAAATTAAGGTCGTGATGGCGCCGGACACCATCGTCAGGCAAGCCAATCATTAATTAGTTGAAACAAATTTATGTTTTAACATTTTTGAAATCATTACCTTTAACTTATTATGCAATAACTAAACAGAAATCCGTTAAGTAAATATGACCGTTTAATATTCCATTCTTATAAAATACATCCCATAAACATCCCAGAACCCGATGTCACAAGTGCATGAGCAAATTTTACGAATTTCACAAATACTACAAAGCTTGTCCGAAATACAAATTGGACAAGGAATTTAAAATGAAAATAAATACAATATGAGGGAGACTCTTTCAGCTGCAGATCGCCTCCGGATAATGCAGCTCGCCTAAGTCTCCAAACCAGCCACATCGCTATGAAAGTACATGTGCAACAAAACGCACAGCAAGTGTAGCATAAGTACGAAAAAAACGTGTACTCAGTAAGTATCCCGCCTAACCTCAGAGAGGTAGTGACGAGAGGTCGACTCGACACTCACTAAGGTCCAACAAAATATTTTAACAAGATATGATATCAGTAATAGGCATATGAGGATGATAACAACAGTAAACATTAAAGATAATTGTAATTCAAATAAATACTGAAAGTAATTAAACAACTACTACGTCATTTTCTCCCAAATATCTTAAGAAAACAATTACTTCTTCACTTTTCCCCCAAATATCTTAAATAAACAATTACTTCTTCATTTTCCCCCAAATATGTTGTCACTTCAAAATCAAGAAAATCATTAACAATTTAGCATGCGCATACGGGATAAGGACAACCGGCCTGAGCCATCATAATAATCATATATGTGCATTGCCGAGGGTCGAACGGTCCGAACCATAATATATCTTTCAATCTCGTCGTGGCGTACGGCCCGCTCCCATGAGAGTGGAGGAAATAACACTCCGCTCGCGAAATGTAAATTGTGAAGCGGTCACACACAGTCATGCACAATCAAACAGTCCACCCCGACTACATCGGGAAAACAAATACTCAAGTAAATAACAAATTTCTCTTTTAAAAGTCACAAAAATAGTATTTAAATCTTTCTCGAAATTCATTTGCCAAGTTTAACAATATTCAATAATATAACCTTATCAAAAATACAATTATCCACGGAGGAGTCAATTCTCTTTCTAAATGCTTAAGAAAGGTACACTCTAGCCTTCTTAGGAAATACATTACAATGTCAATAGCATTATCAGTCTACTATTATTGGCAGGATCACATGTACAACACATAAGGCATGCTAGTGGGTCCTAGACTACTCGGACATAAGCATAATAGTAGCTACGCACGGACCCTAATCACATCGTGCGTACGTAGCCCCTATAAATAGTAGCACATATTTATTTAGTTCACCTAGGGGGAGAATTCCCCCTCACAAGGTTAGAAAGGAGACTTACCTCGCTCCGAAATTCCATTACCGGCTTCCAAGCCCTCCCGACGACTCCAATGGATGCACCACGTCCCAAAACTACCAAATAATGGGCAAAGCAATGAAAATTCACTTAATACTCGTAACAATCTCAAATTATATAATTTCCCAACTCCGCTTAGTGAATTGACCAAAATGCCCTCGGGCCCACGTGCCCGGATTCCGAAATTTCTCGAAGATAAACTCTACCCATAGCTTTACTAGTTCAAATATACAATTTACTCTAAATTCCAGGCTCAAATTCGTGGTAGAAATCCAAAATAAAATTTCTAGGTTTTCTTCAAAAAACATTTCCACAATTTTTAATGTTCAAATCCATGCATATACCTTGTATTTAACTTGAGATGAGTTGAAATAACTTACCTTGTGATCCTTGACGAAAAACCCTCCTTGAAGATCCTACAATCGCCCATGCCAAGATGAAAATGGGAGAAGAAATGACAAAATTCCCATTTTAAAAACATTCTGCCCAGGCCTATTTTCGCACCTGCGATAACGCAGGTGCGCCAAAAATCCCGCACCTGCGGCTTCCTCAGCTCCAGGAAAAACTCGCACCTGCGCCCCATTGTCCGCATCTGCGCCTTCGCAGGTGCAGAAATTACATCGCACCTGTGCTCCCAGCCAAGCCAGCAAATCTTCGCACTTGCGGCCAAAGCCTCGCAGGTACGGTCACACCAGATGACAGCAACTCAGCACTTCTTCAAACTCGAAACTTGATCCCTTAACCACCCGGAATCCACCTGAGGCCCCCGGGACCCCGTCCAATTACACCAACCTGTTCCAAAACATAGTGCGGACTTGCTCGAAGCCTCAAACCACTTCAAACAAGGCCGAAACGACGAATCGCACCCTAATTCAATCTTTATGAACTTAGAAATTTCCAACTTCTACATTCGATGCCGAAACCCGTCAAATCACCTCTGATTGATCCCAAATTTTGCACACAAGTCATAATTGACATTACGGACCTGCTCCAACTTCCAGAATCGCATTCCGACCCTGATATTAAAATTTCCACTTCCGGTCGGATTTCTCAAAACCTTCAAATTTCTATCTTTAGCCAAATGACTTCAAAATGACCTACGGACATCTGAATTCACTTCTGATCGCGCTCCCAACTCCAGAATCACCATACGGAGCTATTCCCAGGCTCGAAATCCCAAACGGACATCAATAACACTGAAATGTGCGACAAGCAAAACTTAGGAAATTTATTCAAAAATGCTGACTTCCACAATACATACTGAAATGCTCTCGGGTTATCCAAAACCCGATCCGGACATACGCCCAAGTCCGAAATCATCATACGAACCTGTAGGAACCTTCAAATCCTGATTCGGAGGTCGTTTACTCAAAATTCCAATCTTAGTCATTTTCTCCAACTTAAGGCTTCTAAAATGAGAATTTTCTTTCCATTTTGACTCCGAATTTCCAGAAATTAAACTCCGACCACGCCCATGAGTCATAATACCTGAAATGGAGATGCTCATGACTTCAACCCGTTGAACGACGCGCTAGAGCTCAAAACGACATGTCGGGTCGTTACATTCTCCCCGACTTAAATAGACATTCGTCCTCGAACGTGCTAAGAACTACTCTGGAGTTATCTGAAATCACGGTTTAACACCTCGAGCACCTTTCCGTGCTACCACAACCCAGTTGAGTACATTAGCTTGATCAAATCTGAAGATTTCTTCTTGTATCCATATAATAGGCTCAGAATCTAGTTCCAACACCTGAAATTTCTCTGCCAGGCCTAGTGCCAGCATATAAACATTGTATCAACTACCACCCGATGTACCAGAACATGACTGCATACCTTTTTGCTGAATTAGCACCATACACCGCATAATTCATCATCTGACTACAATGACACTCCCTGAACCATATTAGCCAAAATTCCACGAATCTGATGCTCCCAATACACCTTATGATGTATATATATATATCCTGCTATAATGATGGCGATACCACCACAACGGAGGAGATGTGTAGAAATTCTAACCAATTGCAGAATTGACCAAACATTGAATCGTTCCTCTTGACTATGACCACCATCTCATTACAAAGCAATAAAAGTATATGTCCTTCAATGTATTTCACATAATCTTATCGCACTAGATCCCTGATCCAAAAATCTCGTCTCACCCAGTATGAACTGCTCAGGCAACAAATCACCCCAAACATGACCAATAGTCTCACATGACACCACAACGTGCCAAAAGGCCAAAAAGACTACTCAACTCACGCAACTTATTATGAACTCTTCTCAGAAAATAGAAGTGAAACACACAAAAATAAATATAGGAACCTTACTCATCATCACACTATTGCGTCATGCCACCCGATCCAAATAACATAATCATGGCGGCGTGCCACCCGATCCCATCATAAAATTCACATAAGGAAATTCACACGGAGTTGAATTGCTCACTATTACAAATTACTGAATATCGGTCACAAGCACGCTAAGTGCATAATACCATACTGGGGAGACTAATAAAGACATATGCTACCAAAACTTAAGCACAACTGAGGTGCGATATGTATACTCTGAATCTCAAGAGTTGTCCTGCTCGCATAACATCATAACTACACGGAGAATCAACACATAGGGATCTATTAAGCCGTTACACAACTCACACGGCACAATCACAACATTACATGAACTTGACGAAGACGAAACAATACCTGATATCCCAACACTCCTCCTTGAGGAGCGCTATAATGAAATGAACACATCTCACTCGCATGAAGCCCATAATCTTGTTTAAATCCATTCATACACTTCAAGATGATTCTGCTCGCAAAGAACTAGGCTGATAGCCTTACCTAGATCCATAATAACCCACTTCCTCTCATAATACACAAGAACAACCATCATAGCCAGGACAAACACCCTACAATCCACAACCAACTGAACCGAACGCCTTCCTGGCATAAATCCTCAAATAAGCAATATTGCATTTCCTCATACTTGGTCTAAATCTTCAACCAATCAGGTGACTACATGTCACACTTATACAATCTTCTCGTGGTTACGCTCCCACGACCTTCCTTACTAGGTAACAAGTCTGCATATCCATACCACCGACTACACTAACACTGTAAAACAATTCAAGAACCCATAACCAGGATGCTAACCTCTTTTATCAAACACTGATCTCACGTGACATGGAAGACCATACCAGCTTACTCTGAACTTTCAAATTCTTTCTCATCCGAGCTCATGACATCCTTGATAACACCGAACCACATTCCTAATTCTTACTTCCAGCTCCACACTGACTACTGCACCTAACATGCCGTTATGGAATGGCACAGGAATTCCATCATACTTCCTGAACCGCTAATAGGGCGAAAGCTTCATCATATAGAAACCTCTTACTTTCCTCAATTCAAGAGGAAACAACACTCAAGTGAATTCTCACAATCACCCATCATGCGAATCCTTAAGTAGTGGTCTGAACCACCATAAACCTTCCGGGATCCGCCTACACCTGACAAGCCATAGCACTCGAATGCTCCCACATGAAATCTATTACGACGGCCGACAAGACTCGCACATACCGGCCCAAACCACATGCATAATGTAATTACATTGACGAAACTGATCACTGTCGTAAATGTGCCATTTCAACCATGGCTAATCAATCTATCTTCTTTTAATCATCCTTAACTGCCTCAGAAATAACAGTAACCTCATTCAACTCATAGCAAATTCAATCCTCACTCATCCCAAGTGGCCTTGATTCACGAGACCATGCTGCCTAAATCCCGCAACCCATCTCATACCCTCCTGATAATCTTTCTACAACCCGGAGTTTATTTCTCTCACTCTTCCAATACTATTCTGCATGCTGAAAAATATCGTAGAACACTCCAACCATTTTCCCTCTCTCTTAAATTACACTGCATAAGCTCAATTCTTAATCATACTGCTACCTTTAACCCTTAAACACCGCGTTCTTAACCTTCGAATTCATTAGGACCGCTATTGAGAGTCACCCACTCTAACTGGCCCCGAATACAATCAACTCCAAGGCTCTTCTAGCACATGAACACCCTTTTCAATGACGCACGTGACTGAGTCACTACCCTTACAACTCGCCTATGCCTTAAGCATAAATTCTGAATCTTTTAAAGCCTAACCCTGATCTGACAAGGCCAACTTTTGCACATACTCATCAAATCCCACGCACGATCACCATCTTAATTCTTTCCCCTTAGCTGAAATAACTTGCCAACACGCTGACAATCCGCAACCCTATGATAACACAATCCTGCAACCCAACTGCAGGTAGTGGGACTCCCCCACTTAGCCCGAAGCTACTCTTTGCACCACCCTAGACCCTATTGAGATCTTTTCTCCTTTGTTAACATGACTTTCGCTTAACCAATCCGTCCAATTCTTCTGAATTCCCCTGTCAGCATTCCCTAAATACTCAGATTCTGTAGAATCATTCGCCCATTCTGCCTCCTACCGAATAGCCACTATAATTCCTCACAGAAACTTTCCAACCACACAACCGCTAACCTACTCACGGGAGACAACCCGCCTGTGGAAATCACCAACTGACACCTTCCACCGAAGTCGTACTGCACACCCTCTACGACATCAATATCCCATCCTAAGCCTGTTCTCATTCACCAACTTTACCAGTCCGTCCGCTCCTCATGGACATCTACTAACTGCGCTACAAAATCCTCTAATTGACCACAATATTGTCGCTCTCCCACTTTGGTTAAACTCATTCCCTTAGGCACTACCTGACCTCCTTTCCTTACGCCTGGCCCTTCAGATATTTAGCTGCCGCCTGACTGCCCAGTCCCTGCCTCAATTCAATATCATTCTCTACAGCTCTTGCACCAGTAGATCACCACGACTTCAAACTCTCCGAGGATCATGTTTCTCGAGCTGCCATCATTATCAACACTTATCCAGTACTGAACCACCGCACCTCACGGTCTCTGCCAACCACATTCTTCAATACTTCTTCACAATATTCTGACACCATGCAGCCGAAGAAACAATGGCACTGACGAACTTAACACATTCCATTCGATCAAGGAAGACGATAACACATCACAGGTGACTACTCCACCTTACTTGAAAACACCAAATCTTACTACTTTATCAACCCCAACCGAACCATTCATAATCCAAATGCCTTTCCTCTGCCAGAACTAAAATACCGAAATCTCAAAATCACACTCTGAGAAGACCTTCCTTCAAACCATTCATCAGGACTCAACATATGGGCAAGCGTTCTATCATCATATCAACATCGCACGATAACCAATCGTAAGCATCATCACAACCTGAGCATAACCTCAAGGCTCTCATAAACACAACAACTGAGCTGAAACAACAGATTATCCTTCCGCAGGGCCATAACAACAGCCCCAACCAATTACACATGGAAAACATCTCGCATCATACCCGTAGCACCATTTCAATTCCCCAAATTCCCAATTCATAGCAAGCTCTTCTCGAAGCCTTAAAGGAATCAAATCGCACGATGAGAAATCAAGAAGGGAAGTACTCCTAACAGCCCTGTAGCCTCTCGAACATAAGTACAGACGTCTCCGTACCGATCCGCAAGACTCTACTAGACTTGCTCATGACTCGTGAAACCTAAGGGAGCCTAGTGCACTGATACCATGTTGTCACGACCCAAAATCTATTATGGTCGTGAAGGCACCAGACAAGAATTGTCAGGCAAGCCAATCACTAATTAGTTGAAATAAATTCCTGTTTTACCATTTTTGAAATCATTACCTTTAACTTATTACGCAATAACTAAACAGAAATCTTTAAGTAAATACGACCGTTTAATATTCCATTCTTATAAAATGCATCACATACACATCCCAGAACCCGGTGTCACAAGTGCACGAGCAAATTCTAAGAATTTCACAAATACTACAAAGCTTGTCCGAAATACAAATTGGACAAGGAATTTAAAATGAAAATAAATACAATATGAGGGAGACTCTATCAGCTGCGGATCACCTATGGATGATGCAGCTCGCCTAAGTCTCCAAACCAGCCACATCGCTATGAAAGTACCTATACAACAAAATGCACAGCAAGTGTAGCATGATTACGAAAACAACGTGTACTCAGTAAGTATCCCGCCTAACCTCAGAGAGGTAGTGATGAGAGGTCGACTTGACACTCACTAAGGTCCAACAAAATATTTTAATAAGATATGATATCAGTAATAGGCATATGAGGATGATAACAACACCAAACATTAAAGATAACTGTAATTCAAATAAATACTGAAAGTAATTAAACAATTACTACTTCATTTTCTCCAAAATATCTTAAGTAAACAACTACTTCTTCACTTTTCCCCAAAATATCTTAAATAAATAATTACTTCTTCATTTTCCCCCAAATATGATGTCACTTCAAAATCTAGAAAATCATTAACAAATTTAGCATGCGCATACGGGATAAGGACAACCGGCCTGAGCCATCATAATAATCATATATGTGCACTGTCAAGGGTCGAATGGCCCGAACCATAATATATCTTTCAATTTCGCCGTGGCGTACGTCCCTCTCCCATGAGAATGGGGGAAATAACACTCCGCTCGCGGAATATAAATTGCGAAGCAGTCACACACAATCATGCACAATCAAACAGCCCACCCCGACTACATCGAGAAAACAAATACTCAAGTAAATAACAAATTTCTCTTTTAAAAGTCACAAAAATAGTATTTAAATCTTTTTCAAAATTCATTTGCCAAGTTTAACAATATTCAATAATATAACCTTATCAAAAATACAATTATCCACGGAGGAGTCAATTCTCTTTCTAAATGCTTAAGAAAGGTACACTCTAGCCTTCTTAGGAAATAAATTACAAATTCAATAGCATTATCAGTCTAATATTATTGGAAGGATCACATGTACAACACGTAAGGCATGCTAGTGGATCCTAACTACCCGGACATAAGCATAATGGTAGCTACGCACGGACTCTCGTCACTTCGTACGTACGTAGCCCCCACAAATAGTAGCACATATTTAATTAGTTCACCTAGGGGGATAATTCCCCCTCACAAGGTTAGAAAAGAGATTTACCTCGCTCCGAAATTCCATAACCGGCTTCCAAGCCCTCCCGACGACTCCAATGGATGCACCACGCCCCAAAACTACCAAATAACGGGCAAAGCAATAAAATTCACTACAATACTCGTAACAATCTCAAATTACATAATTTCCCAACTCCGCTCAGTGAATTGACCAAAATGCCCTCGGGCCCACATACCCGGATTTCGAAATTTCTCGAAGATAAACTCTACCCATAGCTTTACTAGTTCAAATATACAATTTACTCTAAATTCCAGGCTCAAATTCGTGGTGAAAATCCAAAATAAAATTTCTAGGTTTTCTTCAAATTTTTCCCATTTTTTCAACAATTTTTCATGTTCAAATCCATGCATATACCTTGTATTTAACTCGAGATAAGTTGGAATAACTTACCTTGTGATCCTTGACGAAAAACCCTCCTTGAAGCTCCCACAATCGCCCATGCCAAGATGAAAATGAGAGAAGAAATGACAAAAATTCCCGTTTTAAAAACATTTTGCCCAAGCCTATTTTCGCACATGCGATCCACATCTCGCACCTATGATTCCGCAGGTGCGCCAAAAATCCCGCACCTGCGGCTTTCTCAGCTCCAGGAAAAACTCGCACATGCGCCCCATTGTCCGCATCTGCGCCTTCGCAGGTGCGGAAATTACATCGCACCTGCGCTCCCATCCAAGCCAGCAAATCGTCGCACCTGCAGCGCCAAAGCTGCACCTGCGACCAAAGCCTCGCAGGTGCGGTCACACCAGATGACAGTAACTCAGCACTTCTTCAAACTCCAAACTTGATTCGTTAACAACCCGGAATCCACCCAAGGCCCCCGGCACCCCGTCCAATTACAACAACCTGTTCCAAAATATAGTGCAGACTTGCTCGAAGCCTCAAACCACATCAAACAACGTCGAAATGATGAATCGCACCCTAATTCAATCTTTATGAACTTAGAAATTTTCAACTTCTACATTCGATGCCGAAACCCGTCAAATCACCTCCGATTGATCCCAAATTTTGCACACAAGTCATAATTGACATTACGGACCTGCTTCCAACTTCTGGAATCGCATTTCGACCCCGATATCAAAATTTTCACTTCCGGTCGAATTTCACAAAAACCTTCAAATTTCTATCTTTAGCCAAATGACTTCAAAATGACCTACGGACATCCGAATTCACTTCCGATCGCGCTCCCAACTCCAAAATCACCATACGGAGCTATTCCCACGCTCGGAATCCCAAACGAACATCAATACCACGGAAATGCGCTTCAAGCCAAACTTAGGAAATTTCTTCAAAAATGCTAACTTCCACAATACACACTGAAACGCTCCCGGGTTATCCAAAATCCGATCCGGACATACGCCCAAGTCCAAAATCATCATACGAACCTGCAGGAACCTTCAAATCCTGATTCGGAGGTCGTTTACTCAAAATTCCAATCTTAGTCATTTTCTCCAACTTAAGGCTTCTAAAATGAGGATTTTCTTTCCATTTTGACTCCGAACTTCCCGAAATTCAACTCCGACCACGCCCGAGTCATAATACCTGATATGGAGTTGCGCATGACTTCAATCCGCTGAACGATGCGCTAGAGCTCAAAACGACCGATCGGGTCATTACAATAAATAGTCACATGTTATCTCAATCTACGGCTTTCTATATTATTTTATTATAATTTTTAGTTAATATTTTACCTCCATATTTCTAGCAACTATAGAAAAAAAATCTACGGGTGGATCAATATAGATATAGCTATAAATTTAAATTTAAATGTAGATATATAGATTATATTTGTCTAAGATTTATTTAGATTGAGTATAAGATTTATTAAACTATTTTCATTAAGTATGTTTTCAATTATAATTCAAATTTTTAATATTGTCTTAAAATTGCCAAGTGGCTTCTTTTTAGCTTGTCACTTGGCTTAACCACATGCTTCACTACTCTTTTTTTAATATAATATAGATTTATTTTGATTTGAGTATAAGATTTATTAAACTACTTCCATTAAGTATGTTATTTATAATTCAAAACTTTAATATTGTCTTAAAATTGCCAAGTGGCTTCTTTTTAGCTTACCACTTGGCTTAACCACATGCTTCACTACCCTCCTTTTAATATAATATAGATATAGATTTTGAATTTCCTATTCCTAACGAATAAAATATTCATTCACATCGTTAACAATTAGTATGTCACTTTCCCAGCTATGTTTATTGTTTAATGTTGTCCACTCCAAGGTAGAATTCATAGGCAACGAGATGCATGATTTATCGCTTTTGCAAAATACAAAATACAAAAAAAAAAAAAAAAAAAAAAAAAAAAAAAAAAAAAAAAAAAAAAAAAAAAAAAAAAAAAAAAAGGATAAAATACGTGGAGCCTTGAATCTAAAGCGAGAACGAAGCTCAAGCTTCTTTGGAGTGAAGCGCCCAATTTTGGAAAATTAAAAAGGACAAACATATGTAAATTTAGTACTGCAATAATTAAATTAAATAACTAATTTCATCAGCCAATGGGACAATAATACCAACATTAATCTAATTCCTCAAAACTAAAATTCGAAAGAACTGTTGCAATGAATGAACAAGTAATATATTGTAATTACTAAGGATTTTTCCTTTACAGATATATATATTCTCCTACGGGTTTCCCATAAAAAAATTTGGACTTGTTAAAGACTACTATTGCAAGGATAGGTTTTTTAAACGGTTAAGGGTCTGATTTGCCCCTTTATTATAATAAATGGGCCTTATTTATTCTCCATTTAAGTTTTCTATCGAAAATATCCTTACCGCTATAGATTAGGTGCATATTTATCCCTTGCACGTTAAAAATACCCTCCCAGCTTTTAAAATCCGCATAGCATCCCCTTATTGTACCAACCCGCCCCATTTTTTTAATTCAAACCCGCTCGATCCGGTTCCGAGATTTGAGTTTGAATTCGATTGGGAGTTGAGAATCTTGTTAGAAACATCATTTTGAAGCTGAATCGAAAGGATTAGCTCGATTTGAACTGAGTTGCTAGTTTTAGGTTTGAATTTTCGAACTGACTTGTCGACAAAGAAGACGACGTCAGGGTCTTCTGATTTGGCAATTGTTTATTCAAATTGAGCATTGGGGTTTATTCCTAGAGCTGATAGGGAGTTTTAGTTCGAGTTTGGGAGTGCTTGAAGCTTTGTTCGAAGTGGTTCTCCGTCAAAAAATTTGGAATCATTCGACGAAGAAGACGAGCTGAGATTCCATTGATTTCCTGAACTATTATTCAAAATTGATTCCAGAATTGTTCCTCGTGTTGAGTAGAGCTCGTATATCAAATTTGAACTCAGTTGGTGAAGTTTTGGTGCATTTGGATCGAATTTGGTGTCTGCAACTTTGAAGAACTTCGCGACTGATTCTATTCGATTCGAGCAGTTGCGAATTGTTGCAACGGATCAGGTTTTATTCCTTGATCTTAAACTGAGTTAAATTATGAAAATTTTGAAGTGAATTGAGTTTTGACAGAGCATTGATTATTTTGGAACTGATTGAGTTAAATTTGTGTGAACGACTTGAGGTTGCTATTGAATTTCTGAGTTTACATTCCTATGTTGCTGTCATTTAAGCTCTTGTGGTCTTGAATTAGTGAGTTCAAATTGAGTTTCTTATCTATTAGTTTCTGTTATTTGAAAGAGTTTTGTTCGATCCCGAGTTCAATTCATTGAGTCGTCAGTTGTAGTTGCTTTGAATCTAGGACAATTAGCTGAATTGAGTTGTTGTTGAATATCTTGTTAACTAGCTGACTATTTAGAGCTTGTTGTGAGCCGCTGAAGCTTTTTCCCTGTATTTTGAAGTTGAATTCTGAGTCTATGAGCTTGATTATTAGTAGGTGCGACTGTTTCTCGTTTTCGAATCTTGAGAGTTGCTGCACTGTTTAGAATCTCTGCACTATGTTGCTTCTTACTGTAACTACAAATTGAGGTGGGATTTCTTAAGGGCAGAGTGTAATTTCTTAAGAATGGAAAGAGACTTTGCTGAAGTTGATCAGATAAGCTTGATCACCCATCTGTTGCTGGGATCGGGCGGGTTTGAATTTAAAAAATGGGGCGGGTCAGTTGGTCCAACAAAGAGATGCCATGTGGATTTTAAAAGTTGGGAGGGTGTTTTTAACGTGTAAGGGATAAATATGCACCTAATCTATAATCGTAGGAATATTTGTGATAGAAAACTTAAACGGAGGATAAATAAGGCCCATTTATGATAGTAGAGGGGCAAATTAGACTCTTAACCGTTTTTTAGAAGTTTTGAAGGCCGGCTTGAGATCATTCTTCATATAAGTTTGAAAACTGCAACAAACTCATTTTTTTTTTCTACTTCACGATTCCAATCTCTCTTATAACCCTCATATTCATGATTCTCAGTAATTCTCTTTACCCACAAAATCTTATACCATGGTTCGTTTTCCTACTCCCTCGTAATCATCTGCGCCAACACTAATCTCTAAAGGACACAAATTGATGTTCTTGCTATCCAAGAAGGTCTCTCAAGTTCTTCTCATCAAGTACTATTAAATTTGTGGAACGAAATCGAACCCACAGGAAAGAAGCAATGTCAGCTAAGAGTGGAAGAGAAAAGCAAAGGAACAAAGTGAATCTTCATTTCTTGTTATGATAGTTGTACGGTAACGTGTCTATTTATACAAGTCTAACTATAACTAACTGTTAACTATGGCTAACTAACTATAGACTCTAGTTAGTATTATAAATATGATTAAGTTATGTTACACCACTAACAACATTTATACTACTACTCTCAAGTTGAGGAGGTGAAGATATTTTCATCCCTATCTTGGATAATAAGTAGCCATGTTGCAGCCTGCCCAAGCCTTTAGTGAGATGATCAGCTTGCTGATCAGCGGTGTTAACATAGACAGTGTGAATCAACCCCGACTGAATCTTTTCACATACAAAATGACAATCGATATCTATGTGTTTGGTACGTTCCTGAAAGATATGATTGGCAGTAATCTGAATTGCTGACTTGCTATCATTGTAAATGGGAACTGGAGCTTGTTGATCAACCCCTAAATCTTTGAACAGACCAACTATCCAAACAATCAAATCTACAGTCGAGGCCAGACTCCTATACTCTGCCTCAATAGAACTCTTGGAAATTGTTCATTGTTTCTTGATTTCCATGAAATGAGGGAGTCACTGAATTTCACTAAGTATCTAGTGACTGATCTCTTGTTGTTGGGACATGATGCCCAATCAGCATCACAGAAAGAGGACAAAAAACTAGAGCGTTGAGCCTTCATTAACACCCCTAGACCAGGACAGTATTTGACATACCTCACTACTCTGAGGGCAGCTTCCATGTGAGATGATTTGGGACTGTGCATAAACTAACTTAAGGTTTGAACTGAAAAGGAAATGTTAGGTCTGGTGATCGTCAAATACAATAATCTACCAAGTAACCGTTGATATGGCTCAGGATCCTCCAGTAGAGTGCCATCAGTTGTAGAACCTATGTGTATCAAACTTCAATATGATTAGCTTCGCATTCAACTCCAGGGGTGAATTAACAGGTTTGGAACCTTATAATCCCAAATCAGCTATTAACTGTAAGGAATACTTTCTCTTATGCATTAAAATTCCCTCTCAACTTATGGAAAATTCAATTCCTAGAAAGTATTTTAGCTCTCCCAAATCTTTGATCTTGAAGCTATCTTGCAACTGTGATTTGGTCTCTTGTATCAGATGTAGATCATCTCCAGTAATAATGAGATCATCTACATATACTAGGACAACTACCAACTGTCATGAAGTTCTCTTAGTGAACAAAGAGTAATCTAGGTGGCTCTGTTGGAATCCTTAAGCAAGGAGTGTTGTAGTGAATTTAATATTCCACTATCGAGATGTTTGCCTGAGCCCATATAGGGACTTATGCAATTTACACACCAATGACTTGTTGTTAGAGTCTGCAAAACCTGGTTGAATGCATATAAACACTTCTTCGGTCAAGTCACCTTGTAGGAAAGCATTGTAAACATCCATTTGGTGGATTGTCCCATGCTTTGCACCAGCTAAAGCAATTATACTTCTGATAGTTACCATCTTCACCACTGGTGAGAATGTTTCTTGGTAATCCAATCCTTCCTTCTGATTGTACCTTTTAGCCGCAAGTCGTGCCTTGAACCTTTCAAGCTCTCCAGTTGCCTTGTACTTAATCTTATACACCCATTTGCATCATATGGCCCTCTTCTCTGGGGGAAAAGACACTATCTCCCAACTTTTGTTATCCTCCAATGCCTTTATTTTTGCTTGCATAGCCTTAATCCATATTTTATCTTTTGCGGCCTCATAGTAACTATTGGTTTCCTGTTCAGATGAAAGATGAGATAAGTAACTTTGGTATTTGGGAGACAAGTGATCATAGCCTATGACAGCAACTATGGCATATCTATAATTATTGGTTTGTGTAACTTTTTCAAGTCTTACATAATCTTTATTCTCGATGGAGGCTTAGAAATCGTGCTTGATCTTCTAATATCATCAGCAGGTGGTTCATTTGTCTCAAGAACTACAGTTGATGGGGGGTTCCTGGAAGGGACTCCGAATTCTCCTGCTCTAAGCTGAGTAGTGGTCCATCCTCTGAAGAACGGGCATTGGATAATTCTGAAGATGAACCAGTATGATGAGCGGATTCAGCAGAGGGAGCTGAATGTCCAAGAGTAGTCAGAGGAAGAGAAGACTCATAAACTACACCATTATGGTTAGGAAATGATCTCATATCCAGACCATCTAGGAAGGACTGATCACTCCCCACTTCTGGATCCTAAAAGGGGAATGCTTCTTCAAAGAATGTTACATCTCTGCTGATGAGAAACACATTATGCTAAAGATCAAATAGTTTGTATCCTTTCTGAAGTGCTGCATACCCCAGCAATACACACTTCACAGCTCGAGGCCCAAACTTATCAGTTTTAGGTAGTAAAGAAGCAAAGCACAAACATCCTATAATCCTTAGATGAGACAATGAAGGTTGTTTGTGATACAACAACTCAAATGGTGACTTATTGCCCGGGATGGTGGAAGGCACTCAATTGATAAGATATACAACAATCTCAATACAATCGCCCCAAAATCTAGTAGGTAGATGGCCTTGAAATCTGATAGCCGTTGCAATTTCTAAAAATATGTCTTCTTTATACTACCCCTTTCTGTTGGGGTGTGTAGGGACATGAACTTTGATGTAGGCAGCTTGTAACAACCCGACTGGTCATTTTGCATATTCGGACCCCGTTCCCCTAAATAAGACTTCCCGTAGCGGCTTTCAGTGATTCGTGACTTGCAGGGACGGGTGGTTTGGGATTCGGAAGTGTATAGAGTAATATAGGAACACTTGGTTCCTTAAGATTGGTTTTCGAGGCCAAGTTTTACTTCGGTCAACATTCTGAGTAAACGACCTCGAAATCGAGTTTTGCCGATTCCACTAGCTTCGTATGATAATTTCGGACTTGTGCGTATGTCCGGAATGGGTTTTGGATGACCTGGGAGCTTTTCGACGCCAAATAGAGAAATAGAGTTTCCTTAAGTTCATAATTTGGTTTGGAACGTGTTTTGGAGTTATCGAGGTCCGAACGGAATTTTGAGACTGGGAATAGTTCTGTTATGTCATTTATGACTTGCTTGCAAAATTTGGTGTCATTCTGAGTAGTATAGACCGGTTCGGCGCATTGAAATCGAATTCAAGAACTTGAAATTTCTTAAGTTGATTCTAAGGGTTTTGAGGAGTGATTTTGAGTTTTAGCATGGTTTTGGGTGTTCCGAAGGATCGACAAAGTCCGTAGTATGATTTAGGAATTGTTGGTATAATTGCAGTGGGAGTTCGGGTGGGCCCAGGTGCCTCCCGGACACCAAACGGGGCCGAAAACCAGCAGTTTTAACTGTTGGTGCACCAGGTCTGGTGTGACCGCAGGTGCGGTTGCCCAGATCGCAGGTGCGAGACCGCTCCTGCGGTCGAGGCCTCGCAGGTGCGACTCCCAGGGGAAAATCCTACCATCGTAGGTGCGGACCTTTCTCCGCAGGAGCAGGGCCGTTGGTGCGGAAAACCAATCGCAGGTGCAATCCCTTGGCTTCTTCCAAAACCCGCAGGTGCGACCAATGGCTCGCAAGTTCGAGACTGCAGGTGAGGTCCTCGAGCCGCAGGTGCAAAGTCACTGAAGGTAGTAAGCCCATTTAAGTCGAGACTTAACCATTTTTCACCACTTTCTTCTCCTCCATTGACGATTTTGAGAGCTTTCAAGAGGGTGTTCGGCCTAGCTACAAAGAGGTAAGTAATTTCCATTTAAATGTTAGATTATTACACTAAATCTTAGGTATATTAACACCTAATTAGTGGAAATCAAAGGGGTTAGGGTGAAAACCTAGGGTTGATGAATTTTAGGTAATTTCACCACTTTTCTACCATGAAATCATGTAAAGACTATATATAAATGACCCTTAGGCTATGGGTGAGTGTTTTCTTCAAATATTTCTGAAATCTGAGCATGTGGGACCGGGGGTGTATTTTGAGATTCCTTGAAGAAAGATGAATTAGCTAAGCTAGTAAGAGAATTTCATACTTTTGAGTGTATATTGACGTATTTATATAATATTTGACTACTTTCGAGTCCTCGGGTGTAGAGTTTAGAGGTTTTGGGCACGTTCTTGACCCAGGAAGTAGGTTCTACGCGAGGTGAGTCTCCTTTCTAACCTTGTAAGCGGGAATTGTCCTCATAGGTAATTATAAATGATTAAATTGTCTTTATTTGCGGGGGCTACGTACGCACGAAGTGACGAGAGTCCGTGTGTAGCTACTACTATATTATGACGGGTAGTCCTTAGGACTCACAAGCATACTTATATGCCTTACTTGTATCCCTGCATGTATTTCTAGTCGATTATTATCCTTGAGACTAGCATGAGAAAATGGAATATTATATTAAATCTTGTTGTTGCCATGATTCTTGTTTTCCAAGTGTGAACTCAATGTTTCCTGAATTTCCTGATAAACTCTGTGTATGTATACGAGTACCCGTGTCGCATGTATGATTCGTGAGCGGGGTAGCCTTACTTCTTCGAGTTTAGACGGGATACTCACTGGGTACATATTTGTTTATATGTACTCATGCTACGCTTCTGTACTTAATTGTACAAGTTCTGAGGCTGGTGGATCTGGTTATCATACCGGAGCGCCATCTTGAGACTACTTACTGGGCTAGACTACACGGTGAGCTTCTCTTCCCGGCGTTCGTCAGCAGCACTGTTGAGTTTCTATTATTTTTGGATATTTTTGTATACCCCTTTCAGACAATTGTATATTATTTTGTCTACTTTGTATATTCCACTAGTCGCCTGTGGACTTGTGACACTAGGTCTTGGCATGCGTAGTTGGTTTTCTAATATTTTTGGCTACACTACATATGTTGGAAAATGATCTTTTGAGTTCATTTAATCAAATTGCATCACTTGACTATTTTATTTAAATGATTTCTAAATCTAAAATTTTGTCAAGCATTTCATAATTAAATAAGTAAAGAAATCTCGCTAGTAGACTAAGGTTGGTTTGCCCGGCTTCGGTGTTGGGCGCCATCATGACCTGAGCTGGAATTTGGGTCGTGACAACATGATATCAGAGCTCTAGGTTCACGTAGGTCTCACAACTCATAGGCAAACCTAGTAGAGTCTTGCGGTAGATACGGAGACGTCTGTATTTATCTTCGAGAGGCTATAGGGTGTTAAGAAACCTCTCTTTATTCTTATTCTATCGTGAAGTTGATAGTCTTACTAAATCTCATTCTTTTATTCTCTCACAGATGGTGAAGACTCGGGCAGCGGATATTCCAGACCAGAGATGTCGCTACCCCCGCCGTCTGAGGCCGTGGAAAAGGTCGGGGGAGGGTACCGGCCCGAGGTAGGGGACGAGGGCGTCCTAGAGTTGCTCCATTAGCACCTCCAGAGGATCCTATCATCGAGGAGCAGGACGAGATACCTCTAGTAGATCCTGCCCTAGTAGATTTCATGACTGCACTGGGCTTTCAGGAGATCATGGGCCGTATGATGCGGTTCATGGACACTATGACCCAGGCTGGTTTATTTCCAGCGGATCCTTCCACTTCTCAAGCTGGAGGGGGAGCTCAGACCCCTACCATCCAGGCCGCAGGTCATGCAGCGACAGTATATCAGACTCTGGGCACTCTGCCCGTGGGTGGAGCACAGCCCGCCGTAGCAGCAACAGAGCTCAGACCGGCTAGGGACGGCGATCCGCAGAAGCTACTTGATAGATGGACTCGATTGCACCCTCCTGTCTTCGGAGGTGAGAAAGGCGAGGATGCCCATGACTGTATTGATAGGTGCAGGGACAGACTGCACAACATGAGGATTTTGGAGTCCCATGGAGTCGACTTCACTACCTTCCAGCTAGAGGACAGGGCCCGCAGATGGTGGCAGTCATTTATCATTGGTAGGCCAGCAGGTTCCCCTACTATCACATGGGATCAGTTCACTCAATTGTTCCTGGACAGGTATATTCCACCCTCCGAGAGGGAAGAGCTGTGGTACCAGTTTGAGCAACTGGAGCAAGGGCAGATGTCAGTGACAGACTACGAGGCTAGGTTTTCAGATTCATCTCGCCATGCCCTTAGCAGGACAAGAGAGCTAGATTTTCTGGAGATTTCAGAGGTTCCCCAGCCAGGGGTAGAGGTCAGTTCGGTAGAGGCCAGCCCAGCAGGCCTCCATATTCAGCTCCCCCACCACCTTCTCATGGTGCTCCAGTGAGACCTTATTTCAGCGCCATGCCGGAGAGTTCTTACCGCCCACCAGCTATTCAGGGTCCCTCTGGCGGGTATTCAGGTCATCAGGGGTTTCCTAGACCTTATTTCAGTGCCATGCCAGAGAGTTCTCATCGACCCCCAGCTATTCAGGGTTCATCTTTAGGGCAACAGTCCATGCCTCCAGCGAGGTGTTATGAGTGTAGGGATCCAGGCCATATGAGGAGGACTTGTCCCAGGCTTAGGGGCAAGGCTATTCAGCAGAGGCCCGCACTTCCAGCACCGACGCCCCGTCCACCTAGAGGTAGAGGACAAGCTGGTAGAGGTCGTCTCAGAGGTGGAGACCAGACATGGGGAGCTCAGCTAGCTCCTATTCAGTTCAGCGGAGGTCATTCTTCAGGTACTCCATCCAGATTCTACGCCATTCTGGCCCGAGCGATGCAGTGGCCTTAGATGTCGTGATCACATGTATTATTTCAGTATGTGGTAGAGAGGCATCAGTGCTATTTGACCCAGGATCTACTTATTCATATGTGTTAGCCTTGTTTGCTTGTTTTCTGGATGCTCCTCGTGAGTCCTTGGTTTCTCCTATATATGTATCCACTCCCGTTGGTGATTCTGTAGTGGTAGACCGGATTTATCGATCTTGCGTGATCACATTCTGTGGGTTCGAGACTAGAGCGGACCTCCTATTGCTCGATATGGTTGAGATTATCCTGGGCATGGATTGGCTATCCCCTCATCATGCCATCTTGGATTTCCATACCAAGATAGTTACTTTGTCCATGCCTGAGTTTCCTAGGATGGAGTGGAGAGGTTCCTCGGTTAGCGCAGCCAGTAGAGTTATTTCTTTCCTGAAGGCTCGATATATGGTCGAGAAGGGTTGTTTGGCGTATCTTGCCTACATGCGAGACACCACCACCGAGTCTCCGATGATTGATTTAGTGCCCATTGTTCGAGAGTTTGCTGATGTATTCCCTTCAGACCTTCCAGGCATGCCTCCGGATCGTGCTATTGATTTTTGCATTGATTTAGCTCCAGATACTCAACCTATTTCCATTTCCCCGTACCGTATGGCTCCTAAGGAGTTGAAGGAGCAGCTAGAGGAGTTGTTGGCTAAGGGGTTTATCAGACCGAGTGTATCATTGTGGGGTGCTCCAGTTCTATTTGTGAAAAAGAAGGATGGGTCCATGCGAATGTGTATTGATTACCGCCAACTGAACAAGGTCACAATCAAAAACAAGTATCCAGTACCGCGCATTGATGATTTGTTCGACCAGATGCAGGGTTCCAGGGTGTTTTCTAAGATAGACTTGAGATCGGGCTATCATCAGTTGAAGATTTGGGCCTCAGATTTCCCGAAGACTGCTTTTCGCACGTGATATGGCCACTATGAGTTCCTGGTGATGTCCTTTGGCTTGACTAATGCTCCAGCAGCATTTATGGATTTGATGAATAGGGTGTTCAGGCCGTATATTGATTCTTTTGTCATCGTCTTCATTGATGACATCTTGATTTACTCACGTAGCCTGGGAGAGCACGAGCAGAATTTGAGAGTTGTGCTCCAGGCTCTGCGGGGACAGAAGCTTTATGCTAAGTTCTCCAAGTGTGAGTTTTAATTGGATTTTGTTGCATTCTTGGGACATGTAGTATTCGGAGATGGTATCAAGGTTGATCCTAAGAAGATTGAGGTAGTTCAGGGTTGGCCACGTCCTACTACAGCTACAGAGATCAGGAGTTTCTTAGATCTAGCAAGCTACTATCGGTGATTTTTGGAGGGTTTTTCATCCATTGCAACCCTATTGACCAGATTGACTCAGAAGAATGCTCGGTAGTCCGACGAGTGTGAGGCGAGCTTTCGTAAGCTCAAGACGGCATTGACCTCAGCACCAGTTCTGGTATTGCCTTCCGGTTCTGGGATGTATACAGTGTATTGCGACACTTCACATGTTGACTTGGGGTGTGTGTTGATGCAGGAAGGGAGAGTTATTGTTTATGCTTCGCACCAGCTGAAGATTCATGAGAAGAATTATCCGGTGCACGATTTGGAGTTGGCAGCGATTGTTCATGCTCTTAAGATTTGGAGGCATTACTTGTATGGGGTGTCTTGTGAGGTTTACACAGACCATCGCAGCTTGCAGCACTTGTTCAAGCAGAGGGATCTTAATTTGAGGCAGCACAGGTAGCTTGAGTTGCCGAAGGATTATGATATCACCATCCTTTATCATCCGGGTAAGGCGAATGTAGTAGCAGATGCTTTGAGCAGGAAGGCGGAGAGTATGGGTACTTTGTCTTTCATTGCAGCGGAGGAGAGACCTCTAGCCTTGGACATTCAGTCCCTGGCTAATCGCTTGGTGAGATTAGATCTTTCAGAGCCTCGCCGAGTTCTTGCACATGTAGTGGCTCAGTCTTGTTTATTAGGGGAGATTAAGGCTCGGCAGTATGATGATCCACGCTTGGTAGAGCTACAGGAGATAGTGGTTCAGGGTGGTTCCAAATAGGTTACTATTGGTGAGGATGGTGTTCTGAGGCTTCAGGGTCGGTTGTATGTTCCTAATGTTGAGGGCTTGAGGCAGAGGATTCTAGAGGAGGCACACAGTTCACGGTATTCTGTTCATCCTGGTGCTATGAAGATGTATCGTGATCTGAAGCAGCATTTCTAGTGGAGGCAAATGAAGAAAGACATTATGGAGTATGTGGCTAGGTGTCTTAACTGCCAGCAGGTCAAGTATGAGCACCAGAGGCCAGGAGGCTTACTTCAGCAGATGCCCATTCCTGAGTGGAAGTGGGAGCGCATCACTATGGACTTCGTGGTTGGGTTGCCTCGGACCTTGCGGAAGGTTGACGCGGTTTGGGTCATTGTGGCTAGATTGACCAAATCAGCGCATTTTATTCCGGTGTGTACTACTTATACTTTTGAGAGGCTAGCCCAGATTTACATTCGAGAGATAGCCCGGTTGCATGGTGTGTCGGTGTCCATTATATCAGATCGAGGTCCTCAATTCACCTCGCACTTTTGGAGAGCATTGCACAGAGAGATGGGTACTCAGATAGACCTCAGCACAACATTTCATCCGCAGACTGATGGTCAGTCAGAGCGTACGGTTCAGATATTGAAGGACATGCTCAGAGCATGTCTGATTGACTTTGGGGGTCAGTGGGACCAATTCTTACATTTGGTCGAGTTTGCTTACAATAATAGTTATCAATCCAGCATTGAGATGGCTCCATTTGAGGCTTTATATGGTCGGCGATGTCGTTCTCCAATCGAGTGGTTTGAGCCTGGCGAGGCTAAGTTATATGGAACGGACCTGGTGAGAGATGCCTTGGAGAAGGTGAAGTTGATTCAGGAGAGGCTCCGCACAGCACAATCCAGATAGAAGAGCTACGTGGATCAGAGGGCACGTGATGTGTCATTTATGGAGGGAGATAAGGTTCTGCTGAAGGTTTCGCCGATGAAGGGCATTATGAGATTCGGGAAGAAGGGCAAGCTGAGCCCGAGGCTTATAGGTCATTTCGAGGTATTGAGGCGTGTTGGAGAGGTTTCCTATGAGCTTGCTCTACCTCCCCACTTATCGGGAGTCCATCCGGTCTTTCATGTATCCATGCTCCGGAGATATCATGCCGACTTCTCTCACGAGGTTGATTTCAGCACTATTCAGTTGGATGAGAGATTGGGCTACGAGGAGGAGCCAGTTGCCATTATTGAAAGGCAGGAGCGCCAGTTAAGGTCCAAGAGAGCTTCTGCGGTGAAGGTCCATTTGAGAGGCCAACCAGTTGAGGAGGCGACTTTGGAGTCCGAGGAGGACATGCGGAGCAGATATCCACACTTATTCAGCACTTCAGGTATGATTCTAGAACCATTCGAGGACGAATGTTTGTTTAAGAGGTGGAGAATGTAACGACCCGACCGGTCGTTTAGCATATTCGGACCCCATTCCCCTAAATAAGACTTCCCGTAGCGACTTTCAGTGATTCGTGACTTGCAGGGACGGGTGGTTCGGGATTCGGAAGTGTATAGAGAATATAGGAACACTTGGTTCCTTAAGATTGGCTTTTGAGGCCAAGTTTGACTTTGGTCAACCTTTGGAGTAAACGACCTCGGAATTGAGTTTTTCCGATTCCAGTAGCTTTGTATGATGATTTCGGACTTGTGCATATGTCCGGAATGGGTTTTGGATGACCCGGGAGCGTTTTGACGCCAAATAGCGAAATAGAGTTTCCTTAAGTTCATAATTTGGTTTTGAATGTGTTTTGGAGTTATCAAGGTCCGAACAGAATTTCGAGACCGAGAATAGTTCCGTTATGTCATTTATGACTTGCTTACAAAATTTGGTGTCATTATGAGTAGTATAGGTCGGTTCAGAACATTGAAATCGAATTCAAGAACTTGAAATTTCTTAAGTTTGATTCTAGGGGTTTTGAGGAGTGATTTTGAGTTTTAGCGTGGTTTTGGGTGTTCCGAAGGCTCGATCAAGTCCGTAGTAGGATTTAGGACTTGTTGGTATAATTGCACGGGAGTTCGGGTGGGCCCAAGTGCCTCCTAGACACCAAACAGGGTCGAAAACCAGCAGTTTCAGGTGTTGGTGCACCAGGTCTGGTGTGACCGCAGGTGCGGTTGCCCAGATCGCAGGTGCGAGACCGCTCCTGCGGTCGAGGCCTCGCAGGTGCGACTCCCAGGGCAAAATCCTATCATCGCAGGTGCGAACCTTTCTCCGCAGGAGCGGGGCCGCTGGTGCGGAAAACCAACCGCAGGTGCGATCCCCGGGCTTCTTGTCAAAACCCGCAGGTGCGACCAATGGCTCGCAGGTGTGGTCCTCGAGCCGCAGGTGCGAAGCCACTGAAGGCAGTTAGCCCATTTAAGTCGGGACTTAACCATTTTTCACCACTTTCTTCTCCTCCGTTGACGATTTTGAGAGCTTTCAAGAGGGTGTTCGGCCTAACTACAAAGAGGTAAGTAATTTCCATTTAAATGTTAGATTATTACACTAAATCTTAGGTAGATTAACACCTAATTAATTGAAATCGAAGGGGTTAGGGTAAAAACCTAGGGTTGATGAATTTTAGGGAATTTCACCACTTTTCTACCATTAAATCATGTAAGACTATATATTAATGACGCTTAGGCTATGGGTGAGTGATTTCTTCAAATATTTTCGGAATTCGAGCATGTGGGCCCGGGAGTGTATTTTTAGGATTCCTTCAAGAAAGATGAATTAGCTAAGCTAGTAAGAGAATTTCACACTTTTGAGTGTATATTGACGTATTTATATAATATTTGACTAGTTTTGAGTCCTCGGGTGTAGAGTTTGGAGATTTGGGCGCGTTCTTGACCCGGGAAGTAGGTTCTACGCGAGGTGAGTGTCCTTTCTAACCTTGTAAGAGGGAATTGTCCCCATAGGTTATTATAAATGATTAAATTGTCCTTATTTGCGGGGGCTACGCACGCACGACGTGATGAGAGTTCGTGCGTAGCTACTACTATGTTATGCCGGGTAGTCCTTAGGACTCACAAGCATACTTATATGCCTTACTTGTATCCCTGCATGTATTTCTAGTCGATTATTATCCTTGAAACTAGCATGATAAAATGGAAGGTTATATTAAATCTTATTGTTGCCATGATTCTTGTTTTCCAAGTGTGAACTCAATGTTTCCTGAATTTCCTGATAAACTCTGTGTATGTATACGAGCACCCGTGTCGCATGTATGATTCGTGAGCGGGGTAGCCTTATATTATGTCAACCGCGTCGCACGATCGATTCGCGAGCGGGGTAATAGATGCATCTATGGTTCGAGTCGTTCGAGCCTTCGGCAGTGAAACATTTAAATTTTTGCGTCGCTTCGGCCGTACGCCTCGGCATACTATATGCTATGTATTTGACTGAGAGTCGTATTAATATTGTCAAATGAATTGTTCTATGTGGTAGGGGGTTTTTGGACTTGCATTAATGTTGTTATTTGACACTTGCGGTAGATGGTAGTTCATATACTTGATATTCCATGTCTACTTGATTTTCCATAATTGCTAATCCTGATTAAACCTGTTTAATTATATTATTGCTAATGACCCTAGTGAGTAATACGTCTACCTCTCATCACTACTTCTTCGAGTTTAGACGGGATACTCACTGGGTACATATTTGTTTATATGTACTCATGCTACGCTTTTGTACTTAATTGTACAGGTACTGAGGCTGGTGCATCTGGTTATCATACCGGAGCGCGATCTTGAGAGTACTTACTGGGCTAGACTACACGGTGAGCTGCTCTTCCCGGCGTTCCTCAGAAGCACTGTGGAGTTTCTATTATTTTTGGATATTTTTGTCTACCCCTTTCAGACAATTGTATATTATTTTGTCTACTTTTTATATTTCACTAGTCACCTGTGGACTTGTGACACTAGGTCTTGGCACGCGTAGTTGGTTTTCTAATATTTTTGGCTACACTACATATGTTGGCAAACGATCTTTTGAGTTCATTTAATCAAATTGCATCACTTGACTGTTTTCTTTAAATGATTTCCAAATCTAAAAAAATTTCAAGCATTTCATAGTTAAATAAGTAAAGAAATCTCGCTAGTAGACTACGGTTCGGCTTCGGTGTTGGGCGCCATCATGAACTGAGCTGGAATTTGGGTCGTGACACAACTGAAAAAGTTCTCTACATGAATATTGAAAAATTCACTTCTATTATCTGATCTAAACATCTTGACATATTTTCCAAATTGAGTTTTGACCATAGCAATGAAGTTTTTAAGTATGCAAACTACATTAGATTTCAATCTCAAAAGAAATGTCCAAGTCAATCTAGTGTAATAATCCATCAAAGTAAGAAAAAACTTTATTCCATTATATGTAGCAACCTTGTAATGTCCCCAAACATCCATGTGAATTGGTTGAAAAGGTTCAACACTTCTAGTAGTAATTAGTGGAAATGGCATTCTTGTTTACGTAGCCAAGGGGAAAATCTCACATTTATGAGCATTATTAAAGTCTATACTATTTCCGAAACAGTGCAATTTTCTAAGGACTAGCAGAGGCACATATCCCATTATCTTATGCCATATATCTAGATCTCCTTGTTTGACAACTGTAAATTCTTTGCAAGAGTGCAATCTGTTTTGTGATTCTACAGAAGTCATAGTGTACAACCCATCCTCCTTTCTACCAATCTCCATCATCTTCCCAAACAAGAGGTCCTGAAATACACAAAATGTAGGGAAGAAAGAAGCAAAACAGTTAGCAAAATAGTTCAGATCTTTTGTCACCTTGGAGACAAGCAAAATATTGAACTTAAAGGCAGGAACTCATTGGACATTCTTAATAGTGTCACCTCCTGACAATTGACAATCCCTTATGTGAGTAAGTTTAGCAGAATCCCCTGTTGGTACTTGTCCTGCATTTTCTGTTTGTGGTCCATGGTGCAACAATTCTTTATTTCATATCATGTGGTTTGTAGCTCATGTGTCTACAATCCACTTAGGAATGCTAATATTGTACAAAAAAATTTACATGTCATTGCTGCCGTAGTTCCACTTGATTCACTAATCGAGCTTTTGTTCAATAGTTGTAGGATCTAAGAATATTGTTCATTTGTAAACATGTGTGTTGGAATTCCTCTATTTGCTTCCTGTGGGACATTACTTTCTATCGGTGTTGCATGAGATCTTCTCTTAGGTTTAAAGTTAGATGGATAGACCACTATTTTATATCAATTATCTTTCGAATGTCCTAGTTCGTTACAGAATTCACACTTCATCAACTTGTAGCAACCTACCTTTGCATGCCCCTTCTAGTAACAATACTCACATTCTATACTGAAGTTCTTCCTTGGCTTGTTCCCTGACTGTGTGGTTAACATAACAGTAGGCTCAACCTGTCATGTATGCATGTTAAAGTGGTTTGCTGAGATCATTCTCCTGATTTCATCTTAAACTATCATAGCATAAGCTTGGTTAATGGAAGGGACACTAGGCATCATCAAAATTTGACTTCTAGCTTGCTCAAAACTGTCGTTCAACCCCATTAAGAACTGCAATAACCTCTGAAATTCTAGTTGTTCAACATAATCCTTAACAGGAGGTGGTGGTAATATATCATTATATTCAGCCCAAAGATCAGTTAATTTGGTAAAGTAAACAGAAATAGACTAGATCCCTTTTGTAGAAATAAACATCTCCTTGTGTAAGTAATAAAGCCTCGAAGCATTTACTTTGTCAAATCGTTCTTTATGTTGCGCCCAAACAGTTTGAGCATTTTTTGACAATAGAACACCAGTTAGGAGGTGTTAATTAACATTGCTCATCAACCACAAAGTAACAATGGTATCACAACGATCCTACTGATGAGATAATCCGTCCAAAATCACCTTTTGAAGTAGTACCTTCTACCAAATAGAGTTTATTGTTTCCTAGAAGAGATACTTTCAAAGCGCGATTCTACAGCGTATAATTCTCCATTCCAGTTAACAACACACCAATTGACAACGAACCTGGTACATCAGATGGATGTAAGTAGGGTGATTATGATCTAGAAAGAAGTTCCCGCTATTCACAGTTCCAGCTGGTGCCACTGCTGCGGTGGTGCTATACTAGAATCGTTAGCAATCGTCATGGAAAATTGCAGAAATCTACTCGCAATTACACAATTGAAGCAAAATTAGGGTTTTGATCACACATCGTCGTTCCCAAAGTGAAAGATATTGAAGAAATTGAAGAAAAAATTGAAGTTGGTTCTCTCGATTTTCTTCGATCTTACAGAGAAATCCCTAGAATCGCTTAGTAATTTTCTATGATACCATGTCAAATTTGTGGAACGAGATCGAACTTAGAAGAGAGAAGTAATCGCAGCTAAGAGTGGAAGAGAAAATCAGAGGAAGAAAGCGAATCTTCGTTTCTTGTTAAGGCAGCTGTAGAGTAACATGTCTATTTATACAAGTCTAACTACTATAAACAACTATTAACTATGGCTAACTAACTATAGACTTTAGTTACTATTATAACTATGGTTATGTTATGTTACACTACTAACAACATTTATTCTACTACTCTCAACAAGTACTCATTGTACTTCTTTTGTGTTTCAAAAAGTTATCAAATTCTTGGGCGCTAGGTGTTCTTGCTATCGCTATTGATTGCCCATTTCTAGGTTTTCAAATAAAAACAGAGTAGTAGAGGAAGAATGTGACGGAGTGGTGGGATTTTTGGGGGGTTCAGATTATGTGTAATGAAATTCAGGAAAAGAGAATCTTTTGGGGGTTTTGATCAGCTTGTTGAGCAGGGTGTGTGGAATATGATGAGAAAATTAAAGTTTCGAAAAGAAAGGTTGTTAAGGCCATTGATTTGGGTGCTGAAAAGATAGGGAAAATATTGTGGCAAGTGATTGGTTCAATGGGATTTTGCACCTGTGGATTTATTTTTTAAAATTTTATTACCAAACAAAAATATGTATAGCTCAAGAGAAAAAGACAGATGAACACTGACGCAAGATATAGTCCTAGACTTTATCTATCCTACTATACCTACAGGCTACTCTCGTATAACAATTACAACCAGTTTCCTCTATTGCTGAAGGACAAAAGTATAGGCTAAAGAACTTCCTAAACAAGTGTGAGTTCATACTTCTCTATGAAATATTTGTTGCACTATCAACTTGATGATGCCAAAAGTGCTCATCTTCTTGTTTTGGGATACTTTTTGGTTTCTCTCCTGCCAAATATAGCAGACACAACCTGCAAGGGATATTCTATAGATTTCAGCATTAGCGCACTTGCCATTGAACTTAGCTACAACCCAGGATGTGAATTTGGTTTTGCATGATTTTGCACTGAGTTTGAGTGTTGCGTGTTGGAGAATCGGGGATTACTTAGCAGTTTGGTAATCTGTATAGTGGAATATCATTGCCATTATGAGTGTTGGAAATATAGCGACGAGGGATAGTGCTTTGGGATATAAATTTGCTTTTAGGAGATTAATTGGAATGTGTTGATGTTCTAGATAGATGAGTGGCCTGGAGGCTGAGAGTCCAAAGAATGGACGGAGAAGGATGCCAAGTTGCTGATGTAATCCTTCCCCCGGAATTTGTCACTCATTCTAGTCAAATGACCTCATGAGCATAATTCTGAAGAAATAGGTGAAAGTTTGTTTTAGTTTAATGCCTCGTTATCAAAGATTGTGAAATAAATTGAGAAAGAACATGCACTCAAACATATCTAGAAGATGCTTGATGATAATGGGTGGGTCATGTAATTTGCTTTACAGGAAATGTACCCAGGTTGATTGCTTTCCATATTTTTGGACTACATTTATACTGTTAAATTACTCTTAATTTTAATGGAATAGTAAATAAAAAAGAGTTCCTCTACCTGCATTCACTAACACTCCTCAATGGGCTGAACGATTATTTTTACCGGAATCAAAGAAAGAAACTAAATTCGAATGATTCATAATGACAAACATCCGAATTAGTGATCGAGTGACAGTTTGGCTCCACGCCTTTTGGGCTTCCTCATTTCATGGACCTCCACGGGATGAGATTGTTCGGATAATAACCGTCAATAACATAGAAGCCTATAAAAAACGGGGGAAGTGAATAATGATTGTCACGAATAGTGCTTCATAAATGAGACTGAATTTTACTTTGATTTCTCCATGTTTCAATTAGTCCTTCTATGGTGTATTATAAACGTTATTATGTTCATTCTTGTGGCCAGCCAATTGATATTTTCACGATACGACGGTGTTCTTTCCTATAATTTGAACTACTGTTCCACTAGTACTTCTATTTTTCTCAATATTTACTATTAATCAGCAGATTCAGGGAGGTCAGGAGACTAGGTGTGTAGCATCGAAGGCAAGGGATGCAGACGTGTTTAAATTGTGGTACTCCGAAGGCATGAAGGGTAAGAACAGATGGGGTATTTTGGTAGATAGGGAACTCAGAGAGTCAGTGATAGAGGTTAGACAGGTGAATGATAGAGTAGTGGCTTTTAAGTTAGTAGTTGGAGGTATCACTTTGAATGTCATAAACGGTTACGGGTTGCCGTAAACGGGCTTGGATGAGGAGGTCAAAAGGGTCTTCTGGGAGGTTTTGGATGAGGTGGTGCATGGTATTCTGCCTATGAAGAAGTTATTTATAGGAGGAGATTTCAATGGACATATTGGGTTGTCTACTGGTGGACTATGGCGAGGTGCATGGCGACTTCGACTTTGGGGATAAGAACGGAGGAGGTACTTCGCTGTTGGATTTCGCTAGAGCTTTTGAGTTGGTGATCACGAACTCTAGTTTTTCGCAGAGGGAGGAGCATTTGGTTACTTGTCAAAGTACGATGGCTAAGACTCAGATTTACTACCTTCTCTTCAGGAGGTGTGATAGGGGTTGTGCCAGGATTGCAAAGTTATCCCGAGTGAGAGCCTCGCGATACAACATAAGCTCTTGGTGATGGACGTCAGTATCATGAAGAGGATGAAGAGGTTTGTACGGTGGCATCCGAGGTTCAGGTGGGGAGCCTTGACTAAGGATAAAGCTCAGGAGTTGGACAGGAGGTTAATGGCTTTGGGAGCCTGAAGGAGTAGTAGGAACACTAGCATTATGTGGACAACAACATCAGACTGTATAAGGGAGGCGGCGGGAGAGGTGTTAGGAGTCTCGAAGGGTTACTCTGGCGTGCGCCGAGGCACTGGTGGTGGAATGACGTGGTCCAAGGTAAAGTAGAAGCACATAAAGTGGTGTATCTTAAGTTAGTGAAGATCGCTTATGAGGATGATAGGAGAGCGAACAGAGAAAGATATGAGGAAGCTGGAAAGGAGGCAAAGCTAGTGGTCATGGAGGCTATGACTGCAACATTTGGTTGTCTGTATGAGGAACTGGGGGTCAAAGATGGGGACAAGAAGTTATCTCGGCTGGCCAAGGTGAGATAAAGGAAGGCTCGTGACTTGGACCAAGTGAGGTGCATCGAAGACAATGAAGGCAAGGTATTGATGGAAGAGGCTAGATTAAGCAAAGATGGCATGCTTACTTTCATAAACTTCTAAATGAAGTGGGTGGTAGAGACATTGTGCTGGGGGAATTGGGCACTCCGAGAGTCACCAAGACTTTAGGTATTGTAGGCGTAATAGGGTTTAGAAGACCGTGGGAGCTATGCGTAAGATCAGTAGGGGCAGAGCGACTGTGCCAGACAATTTTGGAGGTATGTGGGTAGATCAGGCTTGAAGTGGCTGACTGGACTATTTATATTATTTTCAGGACGAAGGGGATGCCAGATGAGTGGAGGTGGAGTACGATGATATGTTGTACAAGAACAAAGGTGATATCCAAAATTGTAACAACTATAAGAGTATCAAGTTACTAAGTTTTACTATGAAAGTTAGGGAGAGGGTGGTTGAAGGGAGGGCGAGGAGGGCGGTGTCTATAACAGACAACCAGTTCGGGTTCATGTCGGATCGATCTACTATGAAAGCTATCCACCTTATTAGGAGGTTGGTGGAACAGTACAGGTGATAGGAAGAAGGATTTGCATATGATGTTTATTGACCTAGAGAAAGCGTATGACAAGGTCCCTAAGGAGGTTCTTTGGAGATGCTTGGAGGTGAAAGGTATGCCGGTAGTTTACATTAGGGTGATAAAGGACGTGTATGATGGAGCTAAGGCTCGGGTTAGGACCGTGGGAGGTAACTTGGAGCATTTTCCAGTTGTTATGGGTAGGGGTGTTCATGGTTCGGTTTGGATCGATTTTTCCTTAAAAAGAAACCAAACCGAGTAAGTCGGTTTTTCAAATATTGGAACCAAACCAAACCAAACCAATTAAGTCGATTTTTATCGATTCGGTTTGTTTCAATTTTTGTTGATTTTTTGGTTTTTTCGGTTATTCATCGGTTATTTTCTTAAATATGAGACATACACTATCAAACGCATATTTCGGCGACTAAATTTTCAACTTAACACTAGCAAATCCATTACTCTTTGAGAAATCTATTATTTACCAGATATATTGATGATAGTTGAATCAAATAGTGATGAATAATTAAAGTACTCAATTAAAACTCGATTATTTTTAACATGAAACAAATTCTTGTACTTAGCAAAAGAAAACTACCAATCAAACTAGAACGTAAAGGCACATAATTAGATTTTTATAATAGCAAAGAACTAGACTAAGAATATAAATGACTAATATGTACCATAAAATTTTAAAAACTTTATATAAAAATATACATATTTATAGGTGTAATAATAAATTTAAATAGCTACTTTTATAGTCAGTTTGGTTCGATTTTTTTCGGTTAATTTTTTTATGAAAACCAAAACCAAACCAAATTTGGTCGGTTTTTAAAATTCAAAACCAAAAACAAACCAAACCTAAAAAGTATCAGTTTTTTTGGTTGGTTTGGTTCGGTTTTTCGCGTTTTTATGAACACCCCTAGTTATGGGGTTACACCAAGTATCTGCGCTCAACCCTTCCTATTTGCCCTGGCGATGGACGCATTAATACACCATATTCAAGGGAAGGTTCCATGTTGTATGTTGTTCGTTGATGATATAGTTCTGATTGATGAGACGCGACGCAACATTAATGAGAGGATGGAGGTTTGGAGACATGCCCTTGAGTCTAAAAATTGCAAGTTGAGTAGGACTAAGAAATAATATCTGGAGTCCATGTTCAGAGACGTGACGGGGGAAGCAAATATGGACGTGAGGCTTGACTCACAAATCATCCCAAAAAAAAAAGGTTTTAAGTACCTTAGGTCAGCAATCCAGGGGGATGAGGAGATCGACGAAGATATCATACACCGTATAACGGTGGGTTTGATGAAATAGAGGTCAGCATTTGGAGTCCTCGCAGATGATGAAAAGAATTACGTAGTACACTGTAAAGAAAACCATTCATTCCTAACATTTCCTCAACAATTAGTGCATCATTCTGGCGACTACGTTTATTGTTTAATGATGCCATCTCCAAGGTAGAACCCATGGGTAATACTCAATAGGCACACGCTTTACCAATTTGTGCCTGCACTAATGTGCCGCCTAGAGGAGGCGAAATGCCCTACCTACATTGCATCCAACTTACACGTGCTTCAAGCAAACCTTCAACAACAATGCAGCGAAAACATATTTTAAACAATATGACAGATCCAGTAATAGGTAAGAGATTCCTCCATACAGCACACAAAAAGTTATGCATCACGCTCTTCGGTTCTTCCCAACTAGAGGTTTCTAGTTAAACCTCCCAGCTACAAAGCACACTTAAAAAAGATAGTTGTGTATCCGAAGAACCTTCTGAATCTGCTAAACCAGATTTCCGCAGCAGCAACAGTTTATGGCACGACCTCATCTAATTTAAAGATTAGCTGCTCCCAACAGCTGAAGTCCATTGGCAGTGACTGAACAAGTAACATATCATTACCAAGGTTGAAGGGAATGAGGACATATTTCATAGGGCCATGTAAAGAAATCTCACATAGAAGCATCCATTTCCAGAAGCATTCTGTGCTATAGATTCAATGATCACTGATGAACTGCAAGTAGAAATAAATGATCCGCAACTCCCACTCTTGCTGTCCTTCTAGAACTAGGAACATACTATTCCACCAACAGCCGTAAAAACTCAAAAACATTACGTTCACCAATGATTAAACTGAATATACCAGCAACAATGTTTTGATAAGAGCAACTTTTCTCTGATCAACTTCATACAACTTAGAGGAAACAAACTTGTCGAAATAGACCCTTTCAGTTTGCACTTTCCATCTCCTAAATGAATCCTTACCAACTCCAGTACTAGCTCCAGCTATATCTCCACTCAAATGGCAAAACATTTCCTCCAAATAAATTGCTCCTAAGTTTGATTTTTAAGATAGTTCAAAATATAAAAACCAGCATCAGTTTGCAAACTTCAACCGTGAAAGGACAATTCCTCTATCTTGTTTCTCCAGCCAATTCCGCTATCTTGTTTAATTCTGATCTTTCTCGATACGCAAGTCCCCATAAACATATTTAAAGCTTTAAGCAGTTATATAATCTGGTGAAGACTCCAGCAAAACAATGCAAATGTCACCAATTTTTTTCTTTTTGGGGGGGATAAGGAATGCAAATGTGACACCATTTCAATCAGCTTTCACAAAATTATCCACATAATATAGAGTAAAATGATATTTGTGCAATAGCAAATTCATATCAGTATTAAGATAAACAGATTATTACATTTAATACAAGCGGTGAGAGAGGGTGAAACACTAAAAAACAATCACCAGAGCATTCAAAATTAAGAAAAGAAAAAGAAAAAGAAAATAAGCAAGAATAAAGCTAAAAAGTATGCCAATGGCTGATTTTACCACAAAGCCATCAATCAGAGGCAACTAGCATTATCATCATTAGTAGCAGCAGTTGCGGCTGCCTCACCCGAGCTCGAAGAACCACTGCTGCTAATGCATACTCCTCGCTTCTTTCTCTCCTCTTCGTATTCAGGATCATCTGTAGGCAATTCAAACCTACACACTGGACAAGAATTCCTCGAACCCAGCCACTGAACTATACAATCATCATGATAACCATGCCCACAGGGCAATTTCTTCGCCATTTCGCCCAAGTTAACTACATCTTTGCAAATGGCACATGCCATTACTTCCTGTTCTTCTTTGATCACCAATGTATCAAGGCCCTCAATTGCAGTCTTGGAAGCTGGTGGAGCTCCTCGCCTTCCGCTACCATCACTCTCAGCTAGGGTTTGCAGCAGAGCTTCGTAACCCGCCGCATCCACGTAGTCCCCAGGGTTTCCGATGTAGCCGTCGACGTCCGGAACTTGTAATCGGAGCTCAATCGAGTGGTCTTCAAGTTCCATCAGAATCTCTGCCCAATCGAGAATACGGTTGCGCCGATTAGCGGCTCTGGCGGCAAAGTCACGGAGTCGGAGACGGAGCACTTCCCGCCGCCTTCGCCGGAGATCCTCTTCGTCACCGCCGCCGCGATTCTCGTTTCCTTCATCTTCATCAACATCATCGTCTTCTCCTCCATCGTCTTCTTCATCATCATCCTCGTCCTCAGATTGGCTTCTATTCCCGCGATTCTCTCCGTCAACAACATTTCTAACCTCGATGTCGTGCTCGTTCTCCTCCTCGTCATCGTCATCGTCGTTTCCCCAACCGTCCAGCTCGACACGGAGGTAATCGTCATCGGAATGATGATCAGCGTGCTCAGATGGCGGGGGAGGGGGCGCGTCGTTATCACGCGCTGCCTCAGCGATGAGCCGGAGGACCTGGATGAACTGGTTGCCGAAAGTAGGATCATCGATCTGATCGGAACCCGTAACCGGAGTGACGGAAACAGCAGCGCGTGAGGGTATGGACTCGACGAAACCGTTCTTGCAGTCGGTGCAAATGAGATCGGGAAGATCGGGTAGGGTTTCAACGGCAACCCGTTTTTCACACTGGTGGCACCAGTAATCAGAGTCCAACCCGGCTGGAGCTGCAGGGACTGAGATAGGTGTCTCGGCCATTGTTGGAGACCAAAAGTGAGGGAGAAAAAGCAGAAAGAGGTAGATGGACAAGATTGAGGGAATTTATGTAGTTTAATTGGTAAGATTCTTATGATAATCATAGCCGTTGGATTTGATAACTATTGGTTGATCAATGGTTAGTATCTTAATAACTTAGTGGAAGGGAATAGATAATGATAAATATAGTAATATTCTATTTTAGGAAGTACAAAATTAATAGTAATAGTAAATGATGATTTTAACCCATTGGAAATCACTTCTTTAAGGTACAAGAAACACATGTATAGGCGAAGAGGTATGAGAGATTGGTATTGGAAGACCAACCGAGATGTAGAGGCAGACGGAAGAAATATTGGGAAGAGGTGATTAAGCAAGATATAATGTTGCTCTAGCTTACTGAGAATAAGACCATGGATTATAAGGTATATAGATTGAGAATAAAGGTAAATATTAGGTGGCCGAGTGTTGTTCTTATTTGTAACAGTAATTTTAGTACACCACTTACTGTCTTTCGTGTATTCTCTTAGCTTTAATTAGAGGGTATTTGCCCACAGGCAATCTACAAATAAATATAAAGCAACGCTTTTGAGACAATTATATATATATATATATATATATATATATATATATATATATATATAAAAAATATAAACAGTTACTCTCTCTATTTTAGTTTATGTGAACCTCTTTGACTAGACACGTAATTTATTAAAAGAGAGAAGACTTTTGAACTTGCGGTGTAAAATGAGGCACATTTATTTTGTATGACTATAAATCATTGCATAGAAGTAAATTGTTTCCAAATATAAAAATGAATCATTCTTTTTTGCACGGACCAAAAAGGAAATAGATTCACATAATGGTGTAGATTATTAGCATTTATTTCTCGACTATATATCTATATATCTATAAAAAGAATAACAAATTAAAAAAGAATTTAGTAATACTCCTATTAGAAAAAGATATGGAGTATCTCTTTGTGGGATGATATAAATAGTAAATTAGACTAGGCTGTTGTTTGATTCTACTATCTTTTCTATTTTGGCGTGTGAAGCCTCCCGCTATTTTCGAATATATACATGACATACATACCAATCAATTATGCTTCTATCTGGAATCAGTTGTACTCATTCAATTCTAATTAGAGGTTCTACAAGTCATGAGTAAGTAGCTAAATAATTATATAAAGTAACAAACCAAACAATTTGATGAAGCGCCACATCGTAGACGTATTTCATATACATATTCTTGCACCATTTTATTTTAATCGAGTGCAACTTCCGTTATATTTTTTCTTAGAGAGAGGGGATCTAGCGAGTCGGATGATGGAGTGGCAATAGATGATTTTAATGGATACTTTTAATTTTTTAAATGGTTAGGTTGAGAATAAAAATTTCATATTAGCAAAAAGCAACAAACAATGTCCCGTGAAAGTATAGAATGCTTTTCAATTACAATTGACAAAATATAGTAACTTTTTAATTATAATGAGTAAAATAGAGTGACTTTTCGTCTAAAAATAAAGTGATTTTTCAGTTGTAATAATGCCACTGGTCTTTGTTAAAAGAACAAGTGTTACTATCCTATAGTCCGAACAAGTTGGAATTAACTACATAAATCATCACTAATCTTTGTTGAAACTATAAAGAATTCGTGGAAACTTTGTTTCGACAAAAGTAGATTAGAATTATGAGCAAAAAATTCCTGTACTTATTTATTGTATATGCACTTTTTTTAGGTCATATCGTATGTGCACTTGTTACTATACCAACTTGGTATAACCAGGTTGTTGTTTTGTTGTTGCAGATCAACTTATTTGCTGCACTCTATTGTTACGTAAAAGTTAAACTCCTAATAAACAGAACTTCGTCATTTTAAAATTCTTAACACACCAATAGGATGAGCCATATGAGTTTTGCATCATGAACTTTGTAGTTTGTATAGCGCACATTACTTAGACGGGTTTTAGAAAGGCATATAAGAAAGACTGGAAAATTCCGTAATGAAAAAATCGAATATGAAAGAAAAGATAAAAAAATGAGAGAATATCATATTTTATTTCTTTAGGTCTGAGCTGAAACTTGTCTATATGAAGCCCCCTAGATTCTGATTCAACTTTTGAGCCTTTCAACAATTAACCAATTTAACCTTCCGAATATATATTACATATTCAAATTCGGTTGAACGAGAGGAGAAAAAAAATAAAAGTGGAGATAGAATTCAATTCTTTCAGATACTTTATCTAAGAAACTCTACCCGTTTAGAATATAAATGGAGTATATCTCGCCAAACGTAAGGTCGTTTGGTACATAAGATAAGGATAACAATCCTCGGATAATATTTGGGATTAATTTTATCCTATGTATGTTTGGCGTAAACTAATCCGGGGATAACTTTTACACTAAACCGGTGAGATTAGTTATCCCATATAGAATGCGGGATAACCAATCCCATAGGATATCCCACCCCAAAGAATATCCCACCATTATACCGAACAACCTCTTAGACCTAGTTTAAGCTTCACACAACCCCTTAAATTTCTTACTCTTTGACACGTTAAGATTGATTCTTCAACAAAACTGACTCTACAACAGTTGAATCCCACTGAAAGAAGACTCAAAAAACCTACCGCGAAAAACAACTAAAATTACAAGCAAGCCACCATAGTATTGGATGTACTGAATCATTTTATGCCATCAATGCATAGCTTGATATAATATCCTTTCCTATGTAATTGGGAGTCATTGACTTGATTCTTATTAAATAATACCCATCTCTCCCTCTGTATTAGCTTCTGGATTCTTTTCAATTCATATACTGTTCAGGAGTAATTCTCCAATTTCTGCTCCTTAGGTTTGCAATTTGGGTGTTCTTCATTAAACACATTACATTGGTATCAGAGCACAGTTGATTATTGGCCACTAATCATGCCGGAGATGACGAGAAATGGTGAACTCCGGGGGGGGGGGGGGGGGAGGGGAATGGATGAATCAGGAACAAGTTCGTGAGCAAGGTGAAAGACATGGAGACTCCTTGGAGAAGATTCATCAATTGCTAGAAAACCTGACTGCTAATAGTCATTATCAAAATCAACCACCCATTTCTGAAGTTGGAGCTCCGGCGGAGGCGGAGGAGGCACAGACAGGTAAAACAAACGGGGACTGTTCAAGAGTTCCTAGATCAATTTGATGCATTTCTGGATGAAGTAGAATTATTGGAGGAGTATTCTATCAACTATTTTATGAAAAAGTTGAAACCAGAGATTGAGGTTCAGGTCAGGATGTTGGGACCAAGAACCTTGATGAAGGCCTATAGCTTGGTCAAATTAGCTGATCATTTTTTAAAATTACAGAAGGCACAAAATCAGCCAATAGTGAGGGAGAACCTTATTGCCAACCCCAAACTCTTCTTGTAATCCAAACTCGCGAGGATTCATGGAGGGTAGGGGAAGTAAATACAATGAGGGGAGTAAATACAATGAAGGGGGAAATTATCTGGTTCACAAGGGAAACCTATGGTGAGAGGGTCAAGGAGACTTACTGAAACTGAGATGGATTAACAAAGGGACAAGGGATTATGCTTCTAGTGTGATGAAAAATATGTTCCATCTTAGATGTTGAGGAAGAAGAGGAGTGGGGAGTAACAGGTGCTTTTGGAGAGGAAGAGACTACTGAAGAGTTGGCTCTAAGTCGTCAAATGTCAGCCCATGCTTTGGATGGTACATCTGATAATAGGACGATGACTGTAAAGGGGGAATAAAAGGGAGAATGGTTCATGCGCGGATAGATTCAGGATCCACTCACAACTTCATGGACCTGGAAACAACTAAAAGATTGAGGTGCAGGTTGGAAAGGATCCCTCCTTTCTCTGTGGCAGTTGCCAATGGGACCAGAGTACACAACTCTTTCACGAGTGCAGGAGTAGCAAAGAAAATGCAGGGAGTGGAGTTTAGAGCTGACATGCTAGTCATGCCACCGGGAGGTGCACATATAGTCTTAGGCACACAATGACTTATAACATTAGGAGACATCAAGTGGAGTTTCAGACAATTGAAATGGAATTCCAAATTGGCGGAAGAAGATATCCCTGAGAGGCAACCAAGGGAGCCTAAGATGCTGACTAACCAGAAAATGCAGAAGGTTTTCACTAAATCTGCTCAATTGAGCATGAGGTTTACAGCTTTTGTGCAGCCTAGTGACCAACATAATACCATGCATGCCATCAACATACAATGCCAACAATTGGAGCTTCCTGATGACTTGCAGGCACTACTAGACACCTACTCTTATCTTTTGAAGTTCCTACTACCTTAACACCTCACATAGATTATGACCACGTGATAGTTCTGAAGGAAGGAATATCTCCGATCAATGTCACAATAGGTACGCTGGGATTATTAGACCAAGTGTAAGCCCCTACTCCTCACCCATTGTTATGGTTAAAAAGAAAGATGGTAGTTGGAGGCTTTGCATCGACTACAGACAATTAAAATAATTGCACTGTCAAGGAAAAAGTTCCAATACCGTTATAGAGGAGTTACTAGATGAATTGGGAGGATCCAAATACTTCTCTACATTGGACCTTAGATCTGGCTATTACCAGAACATAATGGCTGATGATGACATAGAGAAGACATCCTTTAGGTCACACCATGGCCAGTATGAATTTGTGGTCATGCCTTGTTAGTGAAGCTGAGTAAATGTACGTTTGGGAAGACTACAGTAGATTACCTAGGGCACATCATTAATTAGGAAGGACTAACTGTTGATCATAGCAAAACCAAAGCTATGAGAGATTGGCCAACACCTAAAACTATTAAAGAACTCAGCGGATTCTTGGGATTGACTGGATATAACAGGAGATTTGTAAAAGGGTATGGAGTTCTAGCTAGGCCACTAACCAACTTATTACAAAAAAGATAAGTTTGAGTGGTCACAGGATGCTGCTGAGACATTTGAAGGACTTAAGCTGGCAATGACTTCCACTCATGTGCTGGCCCTTCCAGACTTCTCAAAGGAGTTTGTAATTGAAACAGAAGCGTGTGGACATGGAATAGGAGTTGTACTGATGCAAGGTGAACATCCCCTAGCTTATATAAGCAAGGCACTGAGTCCCAAACATTCAACACTCTCAGTATATGAGAGAAATGTTGTCCATTGTGACATCTATAGATAAATGGAGGCCTTACCTCATCGGGAGACACTTTATGATCAAAATAGATCATCAGCCTCACAAGTACTTGTTGAAGCAAAGAATATCCATCAGAAGTGGGTGGCAAAACTAATAGGATATGATTACACTATATTGTATAAAAAAGGCAAGGAGAATATAGTCGCAGATGCCTGATCAAGAAGTCCAGTAGTCGGGGCTCAATTACTAACTCTATCCACAGTCACTTCTGATTTTCTGGATAGAGTTAAATCTTCTTATGGTAGGGATGCTCACCTTTAGTTAGTGATCATTCAGTTGGAAAACCAACCATTATCATATCCAATATATATGTTGAGTGGTGGGGTCTTATATAGGAAGGGAAAAATTGTAGTTGGGGCTGATACTGCTCTTAGGCAAGACATTCTATAATTTTTTCATGACAGTGTTGTTGGAGGCCGCCCAGGCATGGCTTCCACCTTACATAGAACCAGCCGATTCTTCTATTGGAAGAAGATGAAGACTAATGTGTTTAGGTATGTCAAACAATGTGCCACTAGTCAGAAGTGTAAAGAGGAGAATGTAAACTACCCAGGCTTGCTGCAACCTCTTCCTATTCCAGAAAAAATTTGGCAAGATATCAGCTTAGATTTTATAGGAGGACTCCTAAAATCTCATAACAAATCAGTGATTTTAGTGGTCGTCGACATGCTAAGTATGCCCATCAGCTTGGTGCACCCTTACACTACGTCACCTGTAGCACAAGTCTTTCTAGACAACATCTACAAATTGCATGGATTGCCACAGGCCATTGTTAATGATAGAGATATCACCTTTTTGAGCAAGTTTTGGCAAGCTCTATTTGAAGCTCAAGGGGTTTAGCTCCACCATTCTTCAGCTTACCACCCTCAGTCTAATAGTCAAACTGAAGCAGTGAACAAGTGTATGGAATGCTACCTTAGGTGTATGTGCAATGACAAACCTAAGGAATAGGTACAATGGCTTCCCCTTGCTGAGTGGTGGTACGACACCACTTTCCATTCTGCTATCAAGATGACACCCTTTGAAGTGGTATATGGTCAGAAACAACCCATTCATTTACCTTACGTGGCACATAGATCACTAGTTGAGGAGGTCAACATAAGTTTGCAGGCTAGAGAAAGCACTATCAGGCTTCTTAAACACCACTTGCAACGGGCTCAATCCAGGATGAAGGAACAAGCTGACAAGAAAAGATCTCCTATTTGACATGGTGTTTGTCAAGCTGCAGCTTATCGACAACTTCCATTAAAGAGGCACTCGTATCACAAGTTGAGCCCCAAGTATTTTGGGCCATTCAAAGTGTTACAGAAAAATTGGGACAGTAGCCTACCGACTAGAACTACCAGTGCATGCCAAAATACTTGGGGATACAGTTGACATAACACATTGGTGACAAGCCTACAGTTCCAGATCTACCGGCGGCCTTATCCTCTCATGGTCACATTGTTCTAGAACCTGAAGCCATAGTAGACACCAGGAAACTACAAAAGGGACTGAAGGTGCTCCCACAAGTTCTAGTGAGATGGTTCAAGTGCCCCATGGAAGATAGTACGTGGCTGGATGTTCATATTTAAACAACAATTTCCAGACTTTGTCCTTGAGGACAAGGACTCTTGGGGGGGGGGGGGGGGGTTTAAATTTTAATTTTGGGGCCCAAAGGGAAAAAAAAAAAAAAGAAATCATTTGGGGGGGGGGGTGTTATAATTGTAATATGGGGACCTAAGTGTACAAAAAGAAAAGATGATCAGTTAGTCATTGGTGGCAAAAGAGTTAGTTAGTCGGTTAGGAGGAACAAAAACTGTAAGAAGTTAATTAACAATGGTTAGGAGAATTAGCTGGATATAATATCTTTTTCTCTGTAATTGGGTTTCATTGACTTGATTCTTATGAAATAAGACCTCGCTCTCTCTCTCACTCATCTTCCTGATCCTTCTTGATTGCTAAACTGTTCAGGAGTAATTCTCCAATTTCTGCTCCTTAGGTTTGCAATTTGGGTGTTCTTCATTGAACACATTACAATAACAGAATGGAGAAGTAAAACATACCAATAGCTAGTCACCACTTGTACAATCTTTGTCTTGTACAAGAACAATTGAAACGACAAGCAAACCAAACCGAAGAAGTAATAAAAAACTTGCTAGTCACCAATCATACATTCATACTACAAAAATGTTCATAGCGGACAACAGAACAAACCTATGCAAAGCCTAAGAATATGAAAAAGCCATATGTTGGATGTATGAAGAAGTGTCAAAAAACAATGTGCAAAAGAATTGTAACACAAAATCAGCCATCATTTAGAACAAACAGATAGCAAACAAAATTATTTTCCTCTTTCTGCAAGGTAAAGTTTGCTAAGAAGATCAAATCTGGCTATTAACTTTGTCTGCTGCATGCAAAAGATACCTGTGCATCTCCTATGCTCTGGCCTAACTTCAGGTTAACTTCCGGAAGAGAGAGTACACTTCAATGCAATCAACTTACTTCCCGAATTCCTTCTTCCAGCATGAGCGGTTAGGGAACTGTCACTCTGCTCTTTTAACAGGTATCAACTCTTTCCTCTAAAAGAAATGATCATTTGCTTTGTCTGATCCTAATTTTTTCATGTCTTCCAACTTTTTAAATTTCTTTCATTTTGTTGCGACACGTGCATCTACTTTTGGATTGACGACTTAGGCTCTTTATCTTTTCTGATGATGATTCTGTTGATCTCTTTTCTTGAGGTGTGGATTTGTTGATTCCATTTTCCACAATATCCTTAGTGTTGGCATGTCACTCAATCTTGTCTCCCAAGGCCGTGGAGTCCACACTTTTTGGAGACTCCATTTTGGGTGAGGACGCTTTGGAGTCATCGTGTTTCTTGGGTGATGGCATAGACTCTTTAGGTTTAGGTGTCTCCATTTCAGGTGGCGAAGCTGTGAACTTTTGATGTTTCCTTGGTGATGGGGCAGACTCTTCACTTTTGGGTGACTCCTCTTTCTTAGAGGATGCTGTGAGGTCCTGATGTTCCTCAGCTGAATTAGAAGATTCTTCATTTTTGGGTAATTTTGGAGACACTACATTCTTATCAGGAGATTTCGGACCTTCATTTTCTACTGGAGGTCTACTTTTACTGGGGGATAGATTTGCTGAGTTTTCTTTCACTTCAGTTTTGCTGGTTGGTTCCGCAACATTCTCTGATTTGGAGGATGCTGTGAGGTCCTGATGTTCCCCAGGTGACTTAGAAGATCCTTCATTTTTAGGTAATTGCGGAGACACTACATTCTTGTCAGGAGATTTCAGACCTTCATTTTCTACGGGAGGTCTACTTTTATTGGGGGATAGATTTGTTGAGTCTTCTTTCACTTCAGTTTTGCTGGTTGGTTCCGCAACATTCTCTGATTTGGCAGGCGACTCCACTTGCGCTGGCGTAGCTGTAGAGTCGTGCCGAGACTTGGGTGAGTCTGGAGACTTTTCATTCTTATGAGGCGAGTCCGCGCCATCATCCTTGTTGGTGGATATATCCATGCCGTCCTCTTTTTTGTCTATCAATTCTGCAACCTCTGGATTGACCTCTGTCTTTTTCTCAACTTCCAAAAGTCCAAGCTTTGCATCACTATTCTTAATTGCAGTTGTTAATGATCTTGCATCACGAGCAGCTGCTAGCCGTTCAGGTGATGATGCCTGTTTTGCGAGAAGAAAAGAAGATATCACCACATCAAAGTAGTTATTCATGGCTCAAGTGGTATTGTTATTAGTATAATTATTGTTATTATCATTATCTGATAATTACTGCAAAGAGAACTCAGAAGTGGTCAAAATGACCTCGAATTTCATAGCAACAGAATGGATAGCTCTAAAATCAGTTATCAATGTTAGAAACGAGTTCAGAAGTCACATTGAATGCTAGAAAAATTGCGGGAACCATTTAATAAGTTACCTGTTGCAATTGTTCGGCCCTTTTCTTAAGAGCTTCTAAAGATGCTTCCTTGTGAATAAGTTTTAAAATGTAGACCAAGTGAGACTGGAGATTCTCTTGACGATGCTCGTCTGCTTTGCATTGGGGAATGGTAGACAGGCAACCAACTGGGTAAAAGGAACAGTTGACGAGCTTCATCGGACAAACAGTTATACAGTGCCGGTCCATTTCACGCCGCATGAGCATTTCTGGGCACTTCTGCTCGCACTGAAGTATTTTGAAAGGACAAGTAGAATCATGCTGTTCCAGTTGAGCTGCACTAAATCTGGCATTACAGCCCTCATTTGCACAGATTATTTCCCTGAAACCACACGAGGAGACATGTTGCACAAGCTCTTCTTGGGACTTAAACTTCATATTGCAGTTAAAGGTGTTCTTTAAGTCAACATTTCTAATCACTGTTTGTGCTACGGTTTCCCTCCTCCCCATCAACCAAAAGCCATTTATTTCCATTTCTTGTACGAAATCATCTATTCTGTCCTCTCTCCTTTCACTTAGTACCCATCCCGAAACCTTGCTGAAGAAATTCCTCTTTGACTGTCCAAAATCATCAATAAAATCTGAAATGATATCGTAAGGGTTGTCAGAGACTACTGTTTCCGTTCCACCATCTAAGACAACAGACTCGGCAACAAATGTCTCGCTTCTCTGGATAAGATAATCCACCATTTCTCTTCTGACATCAACAGCGACAGAAGCAGGGCTCTTGAATAGACCACCAGTTGTGTTGTCAACACAGGCTGAGGCTAATCCTGTAAGGAATTCCTGTGCTACCTTGCGAACCATTTCTGCGTCGAATAAATTACAAGAAAAGAGAGGACCTTCCTCTTTTACTTCTTCAAGTGTTGAATCCCCTTCATTTGTAGGTGGATCCATGTTTGAAGATGCTTCCAACATTATGTATGAACTGCACTACAGTTAATCAGGATTAGCATATTCCAGGTACAGCAAATGAATATATGAGAACAATAACAAACAGATGCCACTGGAACAAGAGGATTGACAAGATTCACCAAGTCTTAGGTTTCATATTTGGTATGCTACATTATTTGACCACAGGATTTATAATCGAGAAACAGAGGCAGTAAAAGATTCAAGAAATAACACCCAATCCGAAAGACAAAAGGGAAACTTTAGAGTAAATGCAAATTACTGAATTGCTTTTACCCAAATTTCCAACCAAAGAGAAATCAGAGGAATGCATTTGCAAAAATGGCCATTACAGAATCAGACATAAAACCCAAAATAGAACACAGAAAGATGCTGTAAGATTGGATCAAATGTAAAAAATTTGAAATTCATAAAAATGATTAGAAACGCATACCTAATTAAATACCAACCCTCGAATCCAAAATCAGCTCAAATCACCTTTCTGCTATATAAACATTTTTAAAGGAAGTCAAAAGCTACAAAATGCAGATAGAAAAAAGCGTAAAGACAAGAACCAAACAAAAGGTAAAAGAAAAGAAGACAAATTTCAGAAAGAAAGAAAAAAAAAGAACCTCAGTGCCTTCAGTTTTGCGACTTTGTCTCCGCAAATGAAGCTAAATAATTTTCTACAAAATGTACAAAATTATTCTGACCGACAAAACCGTCCCTCCACGATCGCCTTTCTCCTTTTTTTAAGCATGCGCCTGAGCGCATTTTTTTTCCCATTCTGTAATCTGTATGCTGAAGCCGGTAAGAAACCTATGTTTTTATTACGGCCCCTCAAGTTTCGCAGGAGGTCCCAGTTACTCCACCGGAAATAAAATTCGTACATACTTGCCGTCAAACCAATTCGAGAGAAGCCGGGGTGGTGAAATGAAACCGGAAAACCGATCTGAACCGTTATATCTGACCAAAAAGTGTTAAGCTTTTTATTAAACTAATTAAGTAAAATAATAATGGGCAAATCCTAGTTAAGTATAATAAGTCCTAGATCTGAAATTTGAGGATATCGGTGATACGGGACTGTGCTCGAGATTATTAAATATCAAGTATATGCTCAATGATTGTCAGTAAATGTGAAAATATGCAGTAAATGTGACAAAGAGAAGTAAATGTAAATAGAAGGAAATTATCACCCAAATATTGAATGATGTAGATGATTTCTTCTTCTGACAGCAACATATGACAATAAACTATGAAGGTGGACAAAGTGTTCTTGGATCTTGAGTGTAGAACTGTAGAACAAACAATGAAAACCAAGGAGGAGCGACAAGACAAGTTTCTGTATATATTCTTGATAGTCAACCTTTTACAAGATTCTCTTATCAGAAAAGTGGAGATCCCCCTTTTTGTCCCCCATCTCTTACTATTTATAAGGGATATCCCTAGGAAATCCTAAAAAGTACAATTGAAGGAATATTCAGTGGAATATTCCTTTTCGTAATTCTAAGACTATTTGAACCATTGTTACTACTCTTTCTCTACTCGACCTCGGTCCTGGTCTCTCGCTTGGCGACTCCTCGCTACTAGGCCTTGCTCGACCTCAGCCACAGCTCGTCCATTTACATCTGCTAAGCCTAGCCTGATTTTGACCCATATAATTAGTCCCTCCGCTTATTGAGGTCGTCTTCTTGGAAGACCCTAGTGAGCGTACTTTATCTGCAGCCGTTCAGGAGAAATTCCGGCGTCATGACTGAGCAGAAGTGATCACCGTCGAAATGGTGACATGTCGTCCCAAGGGCCATGGTCGGCGGGGTAGGCGTAGGATGACATTACGGCCACGTGTGTCATCATTATGCATCTTCCCAATGCAATGCGTCATTTCTCGAGCCTTTGCCGCTTTGGTTTTAGAGCCACTGACGGTTTGCGTCGATTCGGGCGCCACAATTGCTTATAAATAGAGGGAGGGGAGTCTTTAAGTGAAACTTGCGCATTTCCTACTTCATCTCTACATTCTTCTTCTTCTTCTTCTTCTTCTTCTTCTTCAGTCCTTGCTTCCTGTTTCTTCTTATTCATCAGTTCTTGCCTCCTATTTCTTCTTCCGTCGACACCCTTTATTTTTCGGCTCCACCGCATACGCATTATTAAAAAAGGACCAACTCGATTCACAACTCTGAGATAGTCTTTGATGCTACCCCATTGTCGGTGGCTATGCATTATAGTGGCAGTGAACCCATGGATGTGGAAGATGAAAGCTTTCCCACCATGGAGGAGGTTATTCTGCGCAACCCCACTTCTAAGAAAGACTTCTCAAAAGAGCATGTTCTAGACCCGGGGCTGGTATTGTCCGAGATGGGGTCGAAGCAGATCTCAGCCATCAGATATAAATACCACATCCCCGCTCATATTGATATCGTTCCGGTGGGGGACGACGTGATACGGGTCTATCGGCCCGGGTAGTGCGCGTTCTATACCTATTCGTTCTTGGTAGGCTATACTCTTCCCCTTTTTCCATTAGCAGAAGAGTTCTATCATTTTTACGGCGTCTCTCCGGCGCAACTCTTCCTCTACTTTTATAAAAAATTTCCCCATGTTGACGAAATTCGCGGAGTTGGTCGAGCTGCGAAGTCTCCGCCTGTCACTGTTCTGCACCTTTTCGCACCGAGCTTCTACAGAGGTACAATGATTCATCTTCTCCACCGTGGAACCAAAGGGTTGGTGGCAGGGATGGACGATAAGGCAAACCGCCGATTTTGGTTCAGCCACTTTTACATCAAAATTGAGCACGTGGTGGTGAACCCGTGAGGATTTCCTCAGCAATTGAATTTCAATCATAAGTCTTTTTACTATTTGAAGTATTCTTACTCACTCTTCTTCGTGTTTTTTTTGTTTGACTTATTTTCCCTTTGTAGCTGAGAGACGTCCACCTTACCTGGTTACTGACATCAGCGTATGGGCAGCCCGTGTCCTGCCTCACACCGTGGGAATTCGTGACTAGCCGTCCTTTAATAAGAGGTTTGGGCCCAAGCCTTCGATCGGTAAGTTGGATTTCAGCCTTCTAACCATTTCGTCTTCGTTATAGCCTGTTGTTATTCATAGTTGCTCTTTGACATGACTCCTTTTTTGTGTCAGGTTGACGAGCTTCTAAGAAGGCGAAGGCTCCTGTACCTGCATTCCGCTAGGCGGGCGCCTCGGCCTGGATGCAGTTTGTACTGGTCGAGTCCGTATGGAGTGATCAAACCCTAACTTCGCCATTTGGTGACTCCATCCCACAGGCGACCATTATACTGGCTGAGACCTCGATCCACCCTATTTTGCATCTGACCGACGAGTCATCTCCCGGCGAGGAGGAGGCGGCACCACTGAAAAGGTGGAGGGTAGAGACTGGAAGAGTCAACATTGTTGATGCTGCTCCTGAGAGGCCGATTGTTTTGGAAGCGGAGTCGGTGCATCCACTAGGCATTGAGGCTACTCCCGCGTTGAAGGTCGCCACAGAGGAGAGGCCATCGGAGGCGGAAAGGGATAGCACGGGGAGGAACATGCACGAGCAACTGAAGTTGGCTCGTCATCAGTGGACGGGAGAGGTAAAACCGTCCTCGTAGAAGACGATGGGTCGGATTACGACATTAACCCCGAGGAGGTGCAGGCCTTTGAAGAAAGGTTCACTCGAGTTGAAATAAGGATCGAGGGATCTAACCGGAACATTTTCATCCCCGTAGATTATAACCTTTTGGTTAACTCAGAACGGGTGGTTCCGACCTTCGCTCCTTTGTGCGCTGATTCTGAGAACAGGACTCTACAGAAGCTTAATGATGCAGCCTATCACTGGGCATCTCCGGCATTGCGCTGCAAGTAGGTTTTCCTTCTACGTTTTAACTTTATTCATTTGTTTGTGTTGTTTGACTCTGCTGATCCGTCTTCTTTTTATATACCAGACCCTCATTTTGGAGATTGAGCGTGATTGGAAGGAAGAGCAAAGGACGGACCTCTACAAGAAGTTGGAGTCCAAGTGTAAAGAATACCATTCCAAGCACCGAACACTGGTCAACATACTTGGTGAGGACAGTCAGTTTCAGACACTTCGTGATGAGCTGAGCAAAAAGATGAGGAGCTGAGGGAGAAGGACGGTGAGCTCATGAGGACCATTCGCAGGTGCATCGTGCTTGAGGGGACGCTGAGAGCTAAAGAAGAAGAGCTCGAGGTGAGAAGGGAATGATGGCTGAAAATGCTGATCTTCAGGATCAGGTGGCGTCCTTAAGGGTCGAGCTCGAACAGAGCGAAGCTAGGGCCATCATCTTGAAAGGCGAGTTGACCACTAGAGTTGAAGAGTTAGAGCGGTTGAGAGAGCCAGAATGGCTTCCGTGGTGGAGGTGGCTGCACTAGGGGGTACCTTCTGCGTCTGCAGGTCCGAGCGGGCTAGTGAGGTAGAAACGTCGGCGCTCAAGGAAGCGAGGCTTGAAGAGCGGATAGTTGGTTTAGAGGCGGAGCTGCCAGACCTGAACTAGCTGATTGCTGCCCTAAAAGCCGATAAGGCGCAGCAGCAGGCCCAACCATCTACCTCTCATACTTCTACCGATCCCAGTGTGTCACGTGAGTTGTATGAAAAGTGGTTTCATGCTGAGGCCCAACTTGACATATATTGGGATCTGATGACGGTCGGGAAGGTTTCTGAGGAGGAGTTCAAGGACGCTCGCGTCAAGCCACGTGCAGCTTGTGATTCCTGTGGTTATGACCCCGATACGCCCGGCATGGACGATGACTTAGACGGGCTTGCCTGTGATCCTTGGTACGAAGATGAGTATGCCGGCGACGTTGGTGATGGCGGAGATGATGCAGTGTGAAGTCTTTTTACTTGGTCTTTGTTTGTTTTTGTCTTTTTTTTTTGTGGGGGTCTTTCAAGCCCTTTGTAAGATGTTTTGGTAATGGAATGATTTGAATTAAACAGTTTACTTTTTGTTGTGCGTTTTCAGCTTTTTTTTTTTGCTTTTATGTGAATGTATCCCTTTCTAAGAGTCCCTGACTTTCAGTTAGTCCGACGCCGTCGGTCGTTAAGACATCCGATCGAGGTGGAATATAACTTGATTCAAACGAGGTCGAATGTTAGACTTGAAAAATAATTTGAACGAGGTCGAATATAAGTTAATTCGAACAAGGTCGAATATAAGTTAATTTGAACGAGGTCGAATATAAGTCAAATCAAACGATTTCGAATGCAGACTTGAAAAACGATTCGAACGAGGTTGAATGTAAGTTAATTCGAGTGCGGTCGAATATAAGTCGATTGGAACGATGTCGAATGCAGACTTGAAAAATGATTCGAACGAGGTCGAATGTAAGTCGATTCGAATGAGGTCGAATGCAGACTTGAATAACGATTCGAACGAGGTCGAATGTAAGTTAATTCGAGCGAGGTCGAATATAAGTCGATTCGAACGATGTCGAATGCGGACTTGAAAATGAGTCAAACAAGGTCGAATGTAAGTCGATTCGAACGAGGTCGAATGCGGACTTGAAAAATGATTCGAACAAGGTCGAATGTAAAATAATTCAAGCGAGGTCGAATATAATTCGATTCGAACGATGTCGAATGCAGACTTGAAAAATGATTCGAACGAGGTCGAATGTACATTTCCTGCGTTGACGTGATGTGTAAACTTGGTGGAGTCATGTAAGAACATCATATATTGCTTTGTTTATACATTCATTGGTTAGTTTTACATGTTTCTGCTCAGTTCGTACATACATTCGAGAAGTCTCAGTCTATCTAGTCCCTTCATCAGTCGGCCTGGAGAGGTGGTCGATAGGCCGGGCTGTGAACTTAACACTTAAACTTTGAGATGCCCTCTTCTTCGCCTCGTTAAAAACCTCCTCGAGAAAACCCAATTGGGACAAAACTCGGGTAAGGGAAAAAGAGTACGACTTGTAGGACGTCTATCTCTAGAAGTTGAAGTATTTGAGATGGGTGACATTCCAATTATTTGGTAGTAGTTTTCCCTCCATTGTTTCTAGTTGGAATGACCCTTTGCTTGCCACCGCCGTGATTTTGTTTGGGTCGTCCCAATTAGTTCCTAGCTTGGCTTCCCGTGGTTCTTTGTTCGCTTGTATTTTGGCCTTGAGTACATAGTCCCCGACTTTGAGTGGCCTGACTTTGGATTTTTTGTTGTAGTACAACTCTTCTTGCTGTTTCTGAGCTATCATTCTTATGTAGGACATTCTCTCTGCTCGTCGGCTTCGTCGAGGTCTTACCTTCTACTCTCATCGTTACTTGGCCCACTCTCGTTGGAGTATCTTAAACTTGGTTCACCAACTTCGACCGGTATTACTGCATCAGTCCCATATATCAATGAATATAATGTTCTCCTGTGCTTGTTTTCGGCATGGTGCGGTATGCACATAGCACTTTCGGCAGTAGTTCTGACCACAGTCCCTTGGCGTTATCAAGCTTTTTTTTCATGATGTTTAATATTGTTTTGTTAGAGGACTTCGCCTGGCCGTTTCTTGCTGGGTGATATGGCGTTGAGAATATTCTCTTGATGTGCCATTTTTAACTAGACGATATTTTTCCTAGTGAATTGAGGTCTGTTGTCGCAACTGATTTCCGTGGGAATGCCGAAGAGACATATGATATTTCTCCATATGAATGTGATGACCTCTTTCTAGCGTATTTGGGCGAATGCACCAGCTTCCACCCGTTTTGAAAAGTAGTCAGTTAAAACTAAAAGAAATCATATATTATCTCGTCCCGCTGGGAGGAGTCCGACGATGTCCATTCCCCATTTGATGAAAGGCCAAGTCGAGGTGACTGAGTGGAGGTGCCCTCCTGCTTGGTGAATCATGGGGGCGTATTTTGACCTTGCTCGCACCTTTTGACGAAGTAGGCGTCCTCTTTTTTCATAGTGACCAGTAGTAGCCTGCTCGCATGAGACATGTGACAAGGGCTCAGTTGCCGGTATGGGCTCCGCAGTGGCCCTCGTGTACTTCTTCGAGGACGCGCCATGTTTGGTTTATTCCTAAGCATCTTTCCAGGGGATCACCAAACATTCTTTTGTACAAGTCGCTATTGATGATATTGTACCTAGCCACCTGCATTCGAAGATTCTTGGCTTCTTTTTTATCGGGCGGGAGCACTCCGTCCTGCAAATACGAGGTAATACGATTGCGCCAAGACCACGTCATGTTTATAGTACGTACCTCAATTTGATCTATTGATGAATGGAGGAGAGTGACCATGTTATCTTTTTTGGTCATGTTTCTGGTAGGTGCTGCCAATTTGGCGAGGCCGTCTGCCTCAATGTTCTGTGATCGAGGTATCTGGTCGAGCTTGTATTCGTCGAACTCGGGCAGTAGCTTACTGATCTCGGTCTGATATTTAGTAGCCTTAGTTCTTTGATTTGGAAAGTCCCTGTGACTTGATTGACGACGAGTTGTGAGTCACATTGGAGGATGACACGTCGTTCTCCATATTTGAGAGCTAGTTTTAGTCCTGCAATTACGGACTCATACTCGGCCTCGTTGTTAGCCATATCAGGACACCGTATGGGCTGGCAGATAACTTTGCCTGTCGAGACCTCGAGTACGAGTCCCAGCCCAGATCCTGATGCGTTGGAGGCACTATCGGTGTATAGAATCCATAGGTCGGATGACTTTAGGGAAGTACTAGAGTCTTCCCTTTCGACCTCGGGCATTAATTTAGCGCTGAAATCGGTGACGAAGTCGGCGTACTTGCGACTTTATCGCTGTTTGTGGATGATATACTATATCGTGCTCGCTCAACTCGATGTCCCACTTAGACAACCTACCCGACACCTCGGGTTTATGTAGTATGCTTCTTAGGGAAAATGTCGTGACCACCGATATGGGATGGCATTGGAAATAAGGTCTAAACTTTCGCGAAGCTACGACTAATTCCAGGGACAACTTTTCGAGGTGAGGATACCTCGTTTTAGCGTTGACCAAAGTTTTACTAATAGTAGATTGGAGATTGCGTACCCTTGTTTTCACGGACTAAGATTGTGCCTTACTGCAACATTGGATACGACCAGGTAGATTAGGAGACGTTTACCGGGTTTTGCCTTAGCGAGCAGCGGGGGTGAGGACATGTAAGCCTTTAATTCTCTTAGGGCATTGACGCATTCGGAATTCCACTAGAGTTCGTTGTCCTTCTTGAGCACGCTGAAGCATTTGTGGCAACTATCAGAGGATCGTGAGATGAACATTGATAGGGCGGCTATACGGCCAATCGGCTTTTGCACTTGCTTCTTGCTGGTCAGATTTTCAGGTATTCCCTCTATAGCCTTGATTTGGTCGGCATTAACTTCAATGCCTCTCTGCGACACCAAAAAGCCAAGGAACTTCCCCGAGGTCACTCCGAAGGCGCATTTCTCGGGGTTTAGCTTCATGCCGTATTGTCTGAGTATGTTGAAGGCTTCCCTTATATGGTCGATGTGGTCCTCTTTCTTTTTTGATTTGACCAACATGTCGTCTATATATACTTCCATCGTCTTGCCGAGCTGCTCTTTGAACATTTTGGTTACCAGCCTCTGGTAGGTCACCCCTGCGTTTTTCAACCCGAACGACATGACTCTGTAGCAGTACATCCCTTGGTGGGTGATGAAAGTGTTTTTTTCCTGGTCCTCATCCTCCATGAGGACTTGGTTATAACCTGAATAGGCGTCCAAGAAACTTAACAACTCGTGCCCCACCGTTACGTCGATGAGCTGATCAATATGAGGCAATGGGAATGAATCTTTCGGGCATGACTTATTCAGATATGTGAAGTCCACGCACATACACCGTTTCCCATTTTTCTTTTTCACCATGACCACGTGAGCGACCATTGGGGGTATTTTGACTCTCTGATAGAACCTTTTGCGAGCAACTTTTCTACCTCTTCGCGGACGACATCGTTTATGACGCCATTGAATTTCCTTCTGACCTACTGTTCCGGGGGGTAGAGTGGGTCAACATTCATCTTATGTGTTGCAATTTCCTTCGGGATTCCTGGCATATCTACGTGGGAGAAGGTAAACAAATCTGTGATGTCAGTTAAAAATAAATAGAATGGACCTGTTCTAGGATTTTATGGCCGATGTAAGCTTTTTTGCTATGGTCACTTTTATCCAATTGTACGGGATCGAGGTCCTCCACTGTTGAACCAGCGGCTTCCACGGCGTTGGGCTCTTTGATGACGTCACCACCTGATCCCGACTTTGCTAATTACTACGCTTCCGTGTCTTCGCCTTTCAACTGTTGAGTGTATGTGCAGTCTTGGGCGATGCGATAGCATTCTTGGGTCGTGCGTTGTTCACGCGGATGCTGAACAATCCCCATGGGGTAGGGAACTTTATGACCTGATACAGGCTGGACGAGATGGCCCTCATGGAGTGTATCCAGGGTCGTCCTATAATGGCATTGTAGGCTGTGTCTTGATTCATGACGTGGAAAGTTGTTTCCAGGGTGACGCCCCCGGCCATAAGAGGAAATGTGATTTCTCCGGAGGTCCATTCAACTGCATTGTTAAAACCTGTTAGTGTTATGCAGTGTGGTACTATCTAATCCCCGAGTCTCATTTTTGTGAGAACTCTGGGGTGGATAATACACGCGCTGCTTCCGTCCTCTACCATGATCATTTTTACATCGATATCTGAAATTCGTAAAGTAATGACAAGAGCATCATAATGAAGAAAGGCCAAACCGTAGGTATCCGACTTATCGAAGATGATACTTTCTTCGAGGTCGTCATACCGTTCATGGGTGATCGACCGCTTTAACTTGTGGGTGGTGGTGAATTTCACGTGGTTGATTGTCGCGTCGTCGCCTCTGCCGATAATCATTTGGATGGTGCGATCTGGGGAGGGCGGTTTGGGGGGACTTGATTTTGTTCCCGCCCACGGGCGAAATTGGCTCTTCCTCGGTCGCTCATTAGCTCCCTCAAACGTTCTTGGTGGATCATGTTTACTACCTCTTGCCGCAAGGCTATACAACCCTCGGTCTTATGGCCTCGTTCCTGATGGAATTCGCTAAGGGCATTTGACTTTCTGGTGTTTGGGTTAGACTTCATCTTTTGCAGCCATTTCATCTTGGGGACGAGCTTCTCGAGGGCGTAGACTATTTCTGAAGGAGAAACACAAAAACTATGAGCAGATAAAAGTGGAGGCATACCTATTTCGTTTCGGTGAGTCCCTGTCTGTGGCTTAGATGGGCCGTCGCCATGGCGAGGAGGGGGGGGAGAGGGGGTGAAGCGACCATTCTGATGTACGGTTGGCGCCTTTCACAATTGAGGCGTGGACCTACATGGTCTCTTCGACTGTCGTTCCAACGGTCTCTCCTTGACTCCATCTGGACCGATGTCAACCGCTGGGTTGGACCGTTGAGGTCATCCTCGTCCGCTCTCACCTCAGCACAATAAGTGTTGTGTATCTCTTCCCAGGTAGTGGGTGGGTGGGGGGATATTTTATGAGCCTGCTCAATAGTTTTCAGGTCTCCATTGACCCACTTCTGTTCAACCCGTTCTAGAAAGCTGCTATCGCCATTCCCTCTGACACGTTTGGGAGGGTCATTCTTACTCTGTTGAACCGGGCGAGGAAGTCCCTGAGTCCTTCGCCGGTTGACTGTTTAATGGAGAATATGTCGTTCACCCTGGCTTCTTCTTTCTTGGCCCCAGCATGGGCGGTGACAAACTTATCGGCCATCTCCTCCAATGTCTCTATGTAACGTGATAGTAACTGTGAGTACCATGTCAGGGCTCACCCGATCAGGGTTTCGCCGATTTTCTTCAGCAGTACCGATGACACTTATTCTTTGGTAATGTCGTTGCCTTTCACGGCGGTGACGTAGTGGATGATGTGATCTTCAGCGTCCGTTGTGCCGTCATATATTTTTAATTATGGTGGCATCTTGAAAGTTTTGGGTATGGCATGTGGTTCCACCTCATTGCTGTACGGTTGTTCCATGAAACCAGCCGTCGTACCGTTTCGATAGAAGTTTTGGGGCGCCTGGTATCTTGTCAACCCTCTCTTGGTGTTCCCTCATTTGGTCACGGACTGCCTTATTCTCGTTCTCCATCTCCTCCATTTTCCTCAGAATAGCAGCGAGGGTGTCATTTCCTGCATCACTAACAGTGTGAGTGATACCTGTTAGGGGAGGGGCGTGTTGCTTGTTGATGGTCGTTGAGACGTAGAGTCATGCGTTGTTCCTACTCGCCTCTTGAGAGGGTTTGTCGAGTATACCGTTTAGTGTACTTGTCAGCCACGCCTTCAATAATTTTTTCACTGTTGGCGGTGCTTCCTATGTCGTGGACGTAGAGGCTCATTTCCCATGAGAAGCGGTAACGCTCCCATGAACGGGGGG
>ML303120.1:0-17306 GCA_005239505.1 Nicotiana paniculata
GCCGGGAACCACAATTGTGGACTTCGAGGGGTGCCTAATACCTTCCCCTTGAAGTAATTTCAATACCTTACCCTATCTCTGGTTATCTAATTTGTGTTTGTAAATAACCTTTAGTAGGTTCCCTAATGCACCTTAACTCGTTAGGTGGCGACTCTTCAATTCCTTATCCCTTTCCCAAAAGGAAACGAGTTGTCCCAATAATGTCGAATAACCTGACCGATCCGAAAGGGGAGGAAAGAGGGGGGAGCGACACCAAACTCTTTCTTCTTCTTCTTCTTCTTCTTCCCTTTTTTTGCATTTTTTTTGCTTCTGTTGCAGCAGTAACGCTGCTTTCCCTTCCCCCAGTTCGCTTTTCTTTGTTTTGGTTCAACGTGGGCTTTTGCCCTTCTTTTAAATTGATTAGGTTTTCTCCTTTTTTTCTTATATTGTTTTTATTATTATTATTATTATTATTATTATTATTATTATTATTATTATTATGTTAAAAGACCAACATACCCTAATTTAAATATGGGTCATTACACGAGATTTTGTTAGGAACTCGTGGGCTATGGGCTGAAATGGAAATAGGATCTCTTAACGTCGTTATGCCTTGAATATAGGAGGTACTTTAGTGTGACTCTTAGACCCAATTGTTTATTTTTGTAAGATATCCTTAAATTTTATGTTCTTAGTTTGGCTTAAGTACCCTGACTAGAGTGTTTTGCTGATCCAATCAAGAGTGAGTCATGTGCCATGTGTGTGTGAGGCTTGTTGTATTCTGTGCACTGCATTTGATTCCTAGAACTTGTCACGTGTATTTGCAAAGCGAAAAGTAGTCTTGTTCAGTCTTGGAAGTGATATAGGCATTTCTTTTTTGAGCCATATGTATATTCCACCCGCCTAATTGTTATGTATCGTAGTTAACCCCATTGAGCCTGTAATACTGATTCTTTGGAAATCACATTACAAACCTCACCCCTTTGTTTGAATTAACCATCTATTTGAACCCTTTCACCTATCGTGAGCACTTGAATTGCTATGAACTTGTAAAAGTTAAAGTGTGGGGTGGTTGGTGGGGATTTTGAGTGGAAATAATGGAATAAGGAGAAAGGTACAATGTGTTGAAAAAGCCACTTGAATTGAAAAAAAATAATAGTTGTATTGTGCTGAATAATATCCCTTTGGTGGATTTTAATGTAATCGTGCTTAAAGAAGTATGGGGTGATATATGTGGTGTTGAAGGTGGAGTGTTGGTTTGACATAAGTATGGACTTGAATGTTAAAGTATATGTATTAAAGTGCTTAAGGAAGTGTAGTCACTCTTATATCCAAACATATCCTACCCCACCCGCAGCCTACATTACAACCAAAGAAAGTCCTACTTGATCCTAGACTGAATGAGCTCGATTAGTAGAGTAGTACACTACGGGCAAGCCTATGGAGCACCTTTTGTGGCACAAGAATGTCGTTTCTGAGGGTGATTGAATTATATCTATTTTGAAGTTCCTCATTGTGCGTGAATTTGATTGATTGTGGAATGAGTCTTTTTTGTCGTGAGCAGGCACTTGATTCATGAAGGAAAGGTAAGTCTTGACCTCTGCGTTATAGTAAGTGAGTAAGTTAGGAATATTGTGTGGCCCGTGGGAGTCAACTCTTGAGGTGAAGATGTTACACTATTGTGCTCAATTTATGTGAAATATTCTTGGTGTGATGAGTTAGGGAAGTCGCTTAGTGAAGTTAGGCCTCTGTAGAGTGTGGTTTGATTGCTCGGGGACGAGCAATGGTTTAAGTGTGGGGTGTTGATAGTAGGCTATAATTATGTAGTTTAGATACTATTTATGCTCTAACTTAGCTGCACTTTAGTGATATTTGAATGTTAAATGATAACAAATTGCTCTAATTAAGAACTTTATGCTCTGTAGGAGCAATTCCGGGCTATGAGAACGTTAAAGAGTGTTTTGGAGTTAATATGGAGCATTGAAGTCGAATTGGAGTTTAGAGCGCGTAAAAAGAAGAAAGAAAAAAACGAAGGCAGAAACTCCTCCAGGTGCACGGTCAATGCGCGGTCGCACACTGGCCGCGCATGTCAGGTAGAACACTGGTCAAAATGCGCGGTCATTCCGCGGTTGATTCGCATCCGCGCACATGATTCCGAGAAAAAATAGTCCAAAGCTAATTTTTTAATTTCAAAGGCGACTAACCTTGACATATATGAAGCCTAACTCGCCTAAAAAGAGGGAATACCTTTTTTAGAAGAACTTTGGAGGTAAGAACACAAAAAGGAGAAAGACGGAGAATCCTCTACGAGTTTTTCATCATCTTCTTCTTAATTCCATTGTTGGTTATGACTTTTTATATTGTAATCTTGTCTAGTAGTATGAGTAGCTAAACCTGTCATCTAGGGTTGATGGAACCAATTGTTGGATAAAGTCTTGATTACGTTTTGATATAATGAGCCGTTTTTACTCTATAATTGTTCAACTATGTGTTCTCTTGTGATTAATTGAAAGGGCCCTTGATTAATCATGTCTAGTTATCGTGTGTTGCTTGAGAAAGAACACTTGATTAGATTGTTGTTGAACAACACTACTTTAGGGTAAGTCAAGAGATTAAGTACTTGAATTTAAAAGCGGGGTTAGAGATAATGAATCTTTGGTGTGATATTTATGAGTTGTACAAATTTTCAACTAGAGTAGTTCGAGAGAATGCTTCTAGTAAATTATCCTAATTGATCGAGAGATAATTACGGTAAAAAAGAACTCATCATCTTTATATAGTGTTACGGTGAGAGTATAGCTAACGTGTCAGGAATTAGTCCGACAATTGAGGAAATCAATAACCCTAGATCCTTTTACCATTGAATTCAACTTCATTCTTTCTTATTGATAGTTTTTATTCTCATTTTTCCTTAGTTAATAATTTCTATTAATTATCAAATAAAATCTTGCATCTGAAAATTGTCTGAGCTTATCATTAGTGTTACTAAAAGTTGTAGTAAATAGGTTAGTTTCCTGTGGATTCAACTCCGGACTCTTGAACCTGATTATTTTTGCAGCGACCGCTTAATCCTTTTTTAAGGCATAGTTGGGTGTGATCAGAGGCTAGTAACCAAAATGTTCAAAGAGCAGCTCGGCAAGACGATGGAAGTGTATATAGAAGACATTTTGGTAGAGTCGAAAAGAAAAGAGGAACACATCGACCACCTGAGGGAGGCCTTCGACATACTTAGGCGATATGGCATGAAGCTGAACCCCGAGAAATGCGCCTTCGGCGCGACCTCAGGAAAGTTCCTCGGCTTTTTGGTGTCACAGAGAGGCATTGAAGTTAACCCCAATCAAATAAAGGCTATAGAGGGAATCCCTGCAAATTTGACCAGCAAGAAGCAGGTGCAAAAGCTGACTGGCAGTATAGATGCCCTGTCGAGGTTCATCTCACGATCCTCTGATAGATGCCACAAATTTTTCGGCGTACTCAAAAAGGAAAACAGACTCCAATGGAATTTTGAGTGCATCAATTCCCTAAGAGAATTAAAAGCATACTTGTCCTCGTCCCCACTGCTTGCCAAGGCGGAACCCGAAGAACGCCTCTTAATCTACCTGGCTGTGTCCGACATCGCGGTGAGCGCAGTCTTAGTCCGTGAAAACAAAGGTATTCAATCTCCAATCTATTACGTTAGCAAAACTTTGGTCGACGCCGAAACGAGGTACCCCCACCTCGAAAAGCTCGCCCTGGCCTTAGTCGTAGCGTCACGAAAGCTTAGACCTTATTTTCAATGCCACCCCATATCAGTAGTCACGATCTTTCCCTTGAGGAATATCCTACATAAACCCGAGTTGTCGGGTAGGTTGGATAAATGGGCCATTGAGTTAAGCGAGCACGATATAATATATCATCCGCGAATAGAAATAAATTTGCAAGTACTTGCTGACTTTGTCGCCGACTTCAGCGCCAAAATAATGCCTGAGGTCGAGAGGGAAGACACTAGAACTTCCCCAAAGGTTACCTGATCTATGGATTCTATACACCGATGGCGCCTCTAACGCGTCAGGATCTGGACTGGGACTCGTACTCGAAGTCCCGGCATGCAAAGTAATTCGCCAGTCCATACGGTGTCCTGATATGACTAACAATGAGGCCAAGTATGAGGTCGTGATTGCAGGATTAAAACTGGCCCTCAAATAAGAAGCATGACAGGTGGTCCTCCGATGTGACTCACAACTCGTCGTCAATCAAGTCATAGGGACTTTCCAAATCAAAGAACAAAGGCTACAAAAATATCAGGCCAAGATCTGCAAACTGCTGCCCAAATTCGATGAATGCCAGCTCGACCAGATACCTCAAGCGCAGAACATCGAGGCAGACGAACTTGCCAAACTGGCGACAACTACCAGGAACATAAACGGAAAAGAGAACATGGTCACCCTCCTCCATTCATCAATAGATCAAATCGAGGTACGAACTATAAACATGACTTGGGACTGGCGTAATCGTATTATCTCATATTTGCAGGACAGAGTGCTCCCACCCGATAAAAAAGAAACCAAGAAGCTTCGAATGCAGGCGGCCAGGTACAACATCGTCAATAACGACTTGTACAAAAGAATGTTTGGCGGTTCCCTAGAAAAATGCCGAGGACCAAACCAAACGCGGCGTGTCCTTGAAGAAGTACACGAAGTCCACTACGGATCTCATATTGGCAATCGAGCTCTCGTCAGATGCCTCATACGAGTAGGCTACTACTGGCCCACAATGAAAAAAGAGGCCGCTGACTTCATCAAAAGGTGCAAGAAATGCCAAAAATACGCCCCCATGATTCACCAAGAGGGCGAGAACCTCCACTCAGTCACCTCGCCTTGTCCTTTCATCAAATTGGGAATGGACATGTCGGACCCCTCCCAGTGGGACGAGGTAATGTACGATTTCTTTTAGTTTTGACTGACTATTTTTCCAAGTGGGTAGAAGCAGGCGCATTCGCCTAAATACGGGAGAAGGAAGTTATCACATTGATATGGAGAAACATCATATGCCATTTCGGCATCCCCAAGGAAATCATTTGTGACAACAGACCCCAGTTCACTGGAAAACAAACCGTTGAGTTCTTTGAAAAATGGCACATAAAGAGAACACTCTCCACGCCATATCATCCCGCAGGCAACGGTCATGCGGAGTCCTCCAACAAAACAATATTGAATATCATGAAAAAAAAGCTTGAGAACGCCAAAGGACTATGGCCGGAATTACTACCGGAAGTGCTATGGGCATACTGCACCATGCCAAAAACAAGCACATGAGAAACACCATATCCACTAGTTTATGGGACTGATGCAGTAATACCGGTCGAAGTCAGTGAACCAAGCCTAAGGTACTCAAATGAGAGCGGGCCACGCAATGGCGAAAGTAGAAGGTAATACCTCGACGAAGCCGAAGAGCGGAGAGATACAGCCTACATAAGAATGATAGCTCATAAACAAAAGGCAGAGCAGTACGACAACAAAAAAGCCAAAAGTCAGGCCACTCAAAGTCGGGGAATATGTACTCAAATCCAAAACACAAGCGAGCAAAGACCCACGGGAAGGCAAATTGGGAACTAATTGGGACGGCCCATACAAAATCACGGCGGCAGTAAGCAAAGGGTCATTCCAGCTAGAAACAATGGAGGGATAACTACTGCCAAACAATTGGAACGTCGTCCACCTCAAATACTTCAATTTCTAAAGATAGGCATCTCCCAAGTCGTACTCTTTTTCCCTCACCCAAGTTTTGTCCCAATTGGATTTTCTCGGGGAGGTTTTTAACAAGGCGACGAAGAGGGCGTCTCGAAGTCTGAAGTGTTAAGTTCATCGCTCGACCTCTCAACTACTTCTCCAGATCGACCAATGAAGGGACTATATAGACCGGGACTTCTCCAATATATGTGAGAATAGACCAAAAGCATGTAAACTTCGCCAATGAATGTATAAACAAAGCAAAAATACGCAAATACATGAGTTTCTCATTTCTTCGCCAAGTTTATATATTATGCCAATCTCAAAGTCAACATTTGACCTCGCTTGAATTAATCAACGTTCTACATTGCTTGAATTAATAACCATTCGACCTCGCTAGAATTAATTAACATTCGACCTCGTCAAATCACTTGGGTCAAACATTCGACCTCACTCAAATCGACTCACATTCGACCTTGCTCGAATAAACTAACATTCGACCTCGCTCGAAGTAATCAACATTCGACCTCGCTCGAAAAAACTAACATTCGATTTCACTCGAATAAATTAACATTAGACTTCGTCGAATTACTTAAAGAGATAAACATTCGACCGCGCTCGAATCGACTAACATTCGACGACATTCAAATGTTTTAACGTTCGACCACGTTCGGACCAACTAAGAGTCAGGAAATCTTACAAAGAAAAACATTCAAAGAAAATCGAAAAAGGCCGAGAACATACAACAAAAAGTAAGTCCTTCCATTCAAAACAAAAAATCTTACAAAGGGCCTGAAAGACGCCCCCACAAAAAAGTAAGAAGAGAAAGAAAAGAACAAAACTAAGTACAAAGGCGTCACACCGCATCATCTCCACCCAGTCCAGCAACACCATCTCCACCATCACCAGCACCATCAGCGTACTCATCATCGTACCAAGCATCAGATCCAAGCCCGTTTAAATCATCTTCGTCTTTGTCCATCCCGGACGTAACGGGGTTAAGGGTGGGCGTTCGGTACTTCGGTACGGTATTTATGAATTACGGTTCGATACTTCGGTATTCGATATATCAATTATGAATACCAAATATCGTACCAAAATAGTTCGGTACGGTTCGATATTTTCTTTTTCGGTTCGGTTCGGTTTGGTACGATTTTGGTACGGTTTCGGTATCACACCATCCCTATCTAACGTGACAAGAAATGGCACTGGCGATGGGTGATTCGTTGAAGTAGCGGCAATTTGCATACTAGATTCGGTAAATAAACACCTCAAATACATACGAAACATACAAAATTAGAATAGCACATGTGCATTGGAGGTTATTTTGATTCACATGCAGGCATCATTTTCTATGATAAAACTAAGGAAGCAAGACAAAACTATTTACTGGAATGAGATATAAAAATCTTTGCACCATTGTTCTGTTTGGTAACTTCAGATTCATATTGCATCTCAGAAATGGTTGAGAGTATGAAGAAAGTTGCAAAATTCGATGGTTTCTGTTGGTTACAAGAATGTTATTGGAGCTTGAAGGGCTTCTTGGCGTATTATGCCTTTTATTTAGCAGAAAGAAGAGTCAAAAGGAAACAAGAACAATGTGAAGTTGATTAAGGGATATAGGCGTAAGGTAGAAGAGGAGCTGTCAAGATTTTCCATGATATTCTAGAAATTATGGACAAACATCTCATTCCATAAGGAGAAGCTACTGTCTTTTATGAAAAAATTTAAGACTAATGTTTCACAATCTATTCTAATTGTTCGGTATTTTGGTATACCGAAATATTGAAACTTCAATACCGAGGACCGTACCGAAATACCGAATAATCGAAATATTGATACCGAATTATATCTAAATATCGAATAAACTGATACCAAAATACCGAATTAATTAGGACCGGTTCGGAATTCCGTTTTTCGGATTTTATGACCACCCATAACCGGGGTCGTAGCCAAAGACATCACGAGTTTCACGTGCCTTAACACGACCATCCTAGAATTCTACCTCGGAAGCCTTCCCGACCGTCATCAGAGCCCTATATTTATCAAACTGGGCCTCAGCATGAACCCACTTCTCATACAAGTCCCGTGACACACTGGGATAAGTGGAAGCATGAGAGGTAGACGACTGGGCCTGTTACTGCGCTTCTTGGCTTTTAGAGCGGCAACCTGCTCGTTTAGATCTGAGACCTCTGCCTCTAAACCGCTCATCCGCTCTTCAAGCCTCGCCTCTTTAAGCGCCGATGTTTCTGCTTCACTAGCCCGTTCAGATCTGGAGACGCAGAGAGTACGCACCAATGCAGCCGCCTCCGCCACATCAGCAGTTATAGCTCTCTCACTCTCTCCAACTCCTCAGCTTTGGCAGCCAACTCATCCCTCAAGCCGCTGGCTCTGGCTGCACTCTGCTCAAGCTCGACCCTTAAGGACGCCACCTGATCCTGGAGATCGACATTCTCAGCCATTATCCCCTTGCTTACCTCGAGCTCGTCATCCTTGTCCCTCAATGTCCCCTCAAGCACGATGAACCTGCCAATAGCCCTCACGAGTTTTCCATCCTTCTCCCTCAACTCCTCATCTTTTTGCTTCAGCTCATCCCAGAGAGCCTGGAATTGACCGTCCTCGCCGAGTGTGTTGACTAGTGCTCGGTTCTTGGTACGTTATTCCCTATACTTGGACTCTATGCTCTTATATAAGGCTGCCATCTTCTCTTCCCGGCGGTCGTGCTCAATCTCTAAAATAAGAGTCTGATAAACAAAAGAAGAAATATCAGGAAAGGAAAAGAAATGAATAAAGTTAAAACGCGGAAAAGGAACTTACTCGTAGGGCCATCCCATAGATGCCTAGTGAAAGGTTCGCGTCCTTCAACGTATGCAACGTCCTATTCTCAGAGTCCGCACACAAGGGGGCAAAAGCTGGAACCATCTGTTTCGAATTAACCAACAAGTTGATGTCCACGGGGATGGCCATATTTCGTTTGGACCCCTCAGTTTATCTCCACTCGAGTGACCCTCCCTTCAAAGGCCCGCACCTCCTCGAGGTCGATGTCAGAGCCTGACCTATCATATTCTACAATGATGGTTTTGTCTCTCCCACCCGTAGATGATGAACCGACCTCGATTGTTCGTGGCTATTCTTCCCCCGTGGCAGCCCCTTCTGCCTTTGACGGCCTCCCCTCTGCGGTGATCTCTGGCGCGGAAGAAGCCTCGATAACCTGTGCATGCACCGACTCTGCATCCAATACGATCAGCCCCTCATGCACGACAGCGACCGTGGTGACTCTGCCAGTCTCTACCCTCTGCCTCTTCAACGGTTTCACCTCCTCCTCACCGGGAGAAGACTCGTCTATCAGGTGTATCGCCGGGCGGACCGGGGTCTCTGTTGATATAACAGTCGTCTGTGTATAGGAGTCATCCAATGACGGGGTCTGAGGAAAATCACTCCTTACGGACTCGGCCAACACAAATTGCATCCCGGCTGAGGCGACTACCTGGCGGAAGGCAGGAACGGGGGCCTTCGCCTTCTTGGAATTCCTCAAACCTGACACCAACAAACGAATCATAAGTACAAAAAGAGGGGATGAACCGTAACGACTTATGGATATCTGTAAGGCGAGGTTCAACTTACTGGTTGAGGGCTTAGGCCTAAACTTCTTGTTGAAAGATGACTAACCACGAATCCCTATGGTAAAAGGGAGGACTTGTTCCACCCAGTGAGCAATGTCGGAGACCAGAGGAGGGGATGCCTCTCAGCTACACGAAAGGGAAAGAAACAAGTCAGGATGCCTCTGTATGAAACTTGTAACCATTCACAACGTACTTAGACATTGTTCTGACCTGAAGCCCAGGTCCCCAAGATATATCTTTCAAAAATATATTTACACCATTATTTGGTTCATTTACCTACATATTGTTAAAAAATTCATAAGTTAGCGTAACTTCCAAACACTGTTTACCTACATAGTGTTAGAATATTATATGGATAAACTTACAAATTGTTTGAACCACGTATCAAATCACGTATATACAACATCTTGGCCAAATTGACCAACGAAGTGACTGTGACACATCAAATATTTTTAGTAGTTGCATTGAGATGTAATCAAATTAAATTTAATTACTTGATAACTACTAAATCAATACTTCTTTGAGAAACGGTGTAACTTCGGGGAAATTTAGTAACACTTGAAGTGTAGCTGACTTGTACTCCATATCACTCAAACTTCTCTTTCTAACATCCTTAGAACATCNGGGATAAACTTAGAAATTGTTTGAACCACGTATCAAATCACGTATATACAACATCTTGGCCAAATTGACCCACGAAGTGACTGTGACACATCAAATATTTTTAGTAGTTGCATTGAGATGTAATCAAATTAAATTTAATTACTTGATAACTACTAAATCAATACTTACTTGAGAAACGGTGTAACTTCGACGCAATTTAGTAACACATGAAGTGTAGCTGACTTGTACTCCATATCACTCAAACTTCTCTTTCTAACATCCTTAGAACATCGGCCTGGTTGATTGAATATGGACATAGGCGGATATAATGGATCATTCACACATTGGACCGTGTTCCTATTGGGCCTATTCCTAGCACATCTCACCTTACTCTCAAAATAATAAGAGCAAAAATGAGAAGTTTCCTTTGCAAGATAAGCTTCGCATATAGATCCTTCTATCATATTCCTATGCTTAACAAATTATTTGCATTTGCCAATTGTCCTACATAATTTCAGGTTAGCCAAGAACATTCTAATAACACAGAAATTTACATGAAACTTATAATATTACCTCTCAAAGGGATACATCCATCTGCATTGAACAAAAAAGCCAAAAGTCAATCCACTCAAAGTCGGGGACTATGTACTCAAAGCCAAAGCACAAGCGAGCAAAGACCCACGGAAAGGCAAAATGGGAACTAATTGGGACGGCCCATACAAAATCACGGCGGCAGTAAGCAAAGGGTCATTCCAGCTAGAAACAATGGAGGGATAACTACTGTCAAACAATTTGAACGTCGTCCACCTCAAATACTTCAATTTCTAAAGATAGGCGTCCCCCAAGTCGTACTCTTTTTCCTCACCCAAGTTTTGTCCCAATTGGATTTTCTCGGGGAGGTTTTTAACAAGGCGGCGAAGAGGGCGTCTCGAAGTCTGAAGTGTTAAGTTCATCGCTCGACCTCTCAACTACTTCTCCAGATCGACCAATAAAGGGACTATATAGACCGGGACTTCTCCAATGTATGTGAGAATAGAGAAAAAGCATGTAAACTTCTCCAATGAATGTATAAACAAAGCAAAAATACGCAAATACAAGAATTTCTCATTTCTTCGCCAAGTTTATATATTACGCCAATCTCAAAGTCAACATTTGACCTCGCTCGAATTAATCAACATTCGACCTTTCTCGAATTAATAACCATTCGACATCGCTAGAATTAATTAACATTCGACCTCATCAAATCACTTGAGTCAAACATTCGACCTCGCTCAAATCGACTCACATTCGACCTTGCTCGAATAAACTAACATTCGACCTCGCTCGAATTAATCAACATTCGACCTCGCTCGAATAAACTAACATTCGATTTAACTCAAATTAATGAACATTCGACCTCGTCGAATTACTTAAAGAGTCAAACATTCGACCGCGCTCGAATCGACTAACATTCGACGACATTCGGATGTTTTAACGTTTGACCACGTTCGGACCAACTAAGAGTCAGGAACTCTTACAAAGAAAAAAATTCAAAGAAAATCGAAAAAGGCCGAGAACATACAGCAAAAAGTAAGTCCTTCCATTCAAAACAAAAAATCTTACAAAGGGCCTGAAAGACGCCCCCATAAAAAAGTAAGAAGAGATAGAAAAGAACAAAAACTAAGTACAAAGGCGTCACACCACATCATCTCCACCCAGTCCAGCAACACCATCTCCACCATCACCAGCACCATCAGCGTACTCATCATCGTACCAAGCATCAGATCCAAGCCCGTTTAAATCATCTTCGTCTTTGTCCATCCCGGACGTAACGGGGTTAAGGGTGGGCGTTCGGTACTTCGGTACGGTATTTATGAATTACGGTTCGGTACTTCGGTATTCGATATATCAATTATGCATACCAAATATCGTACAAAAATAGTTCGGTACGGTTCGATATTTTCTTTTTCGGTTCGGTTCGATTTGGTACGATTTCGGTACGGTTTCGGTATCACACCATCCCTATCTAACGTGACAAGCAATGGCACTGGCGATGGGTGATTCGTTGAAGTAGCGGCAATTTGCATACTAGATTCGGTAAATAAACACCTCAAATACATACGAAACATACAAAATTAGAATAGCACATGTGCATTGGAGGTTATTTTGATTCACATGCAGGCATCATTTTCTATGATAAAACTAAGGAAGCAAGACAAAACTATTTACTGGAATGAGATATAAAAATCTTTGCACCATTGTTCTGTTTGGTAACTTCAGATTCATATTGCATCTCAGAAATGGTTGAGACTATGAAGAAAGTTGCAAAATTCGATGCTTTCTGTTGGTTACAAGAATTTTATTGGAGCTTGAAGGGCTTCTTGGCATATTATGCCTTTTATTTAGCCGAAAGAAAAGTCAAAAGGAAACAAGAACAATGTGAAGGTTATTAAGGGATATAGGCGAAAGGTAGAAGAGGAGCTGTCAAGATTTGCCATGATATTCCAGAAATTATGGACAAACATCTCATTCCATAAGGAGAAGCTACTGTCTTTTATGCAAAAATTTAAGACTAATGTTTCACAATCTATTCTAATTGTTCGGTATTTCGGTATACCGAAATATTGAAACTTCAATACCGAGGACCGTATCGAAATGCCGAATAATAGAAATATTGATACCGAATTATATCTAAATATCAAATAAACTGATACCGAAATACCGAATTAATTCGGACCGGTACGGAATTCGGTTTTTCAGATTTTATGCCCACCCCTAACCGGGGTCGTAGCCAGAGACATCACGAGTTGCACGTGCCTTGACACGAGCATCCTAGAATTCTGCCTCGGAAACCTTCCCGACCATCATCAGAGCCCTATATATATCAAACTGGGCCTCAGCATGAACCCATTTCTCATACAAGTCTCGTGACACACTGGGATAAGTGGAAGCATGAGAGGTAGACGGTTGGGCCTGTTGCTGGGCTTCTTGGATTTTAGAGCGCCAACCTGCTCGTTTAGATCTGAGACCTCTGCCTCTAAACCGCTCATCCTCTCTTCAAGCCTCGCCTCTTTAAGCGCCGATGTTTCTGCTTCACTAGCCCGTTCAGATCTGGAGACGCAGAGAGTACCCACCAATGCAGCCGCCTCCGCCACAGCAGCCGTTATAGCTCTCTCACTCTCTCCAACTCCTCAGCTTTGGATGCCAACTCGTCCCTCAAGCCGTTGGCTCTGGCTGCACTCTGCTCAAGCTCGACCCTTAAGGACGCCACCTGATCCTGGAGATCGACATTCTCGGCCATTATCCCCTTGCTTACCTCGATCTCGTCATCCTTGGACCTCAACGTCCCCTCAAGAACGATGCACCTTCCAATAGCCCTCACGAGTTTGCTATCCTTCTCCCTCAACTCTTCATCTTTTTGCTTCAGCTCATCCCGGAGAGCCTGCAATTGACCGTTCTCGCCGAGTATGCTGACCAGTGATCGGTTCTTGGTACGGTATTCCCTATACTTGGACTCTATCCTCTTATATAAGGCCGTCCTCTTCTCTTCCCGGCGGTCACGCTCAATCTCTAAAATAAGAGTCTGATAAACAAAAGAAGAAATATCAGGAAAGGAAAAGAAATGAATAAAGTTAAAACGTGGAAAAGGAACTTACTCGTAGGGCCCTCCCATAGATGCCTATTGACAGGACCGCGTCCTTCAACGTATGCAACGTCATATTCTCGGAGTCCGCATACAAGGGGGCAAAAGCTGGAACCATCTGTTTCGAATTAACCGACAAGTTGAAGTCCACGGGGATGGCCATATTTCGATTGGACCCCTCAGTTTATCTCCACTCGAGTGACCCTCTCTTCAAAGGCCCGCACCTCCTTGAGGTCGATGTCAGAGCCTGACCTATCATATTCTACAATGATGGTTTTGTCTGGCCCACCCTCAGATGATGAGCCGACCTCGGTTGTTCGTGGCCATTCTTCCCCCGTGGCAGCCCCTTCTTCCTTTGACGGCCTCCCCTCTGCGGTGATCTCTGGCGCGGGAGAAGCCTCGACAACCTGTGCATGCGCCGACTCTGCATCCAATACGATCAGCCCCTCAGGCACGACAGCGACCATGGTGAGTCTGCCAGTCTCTACCCTCCGCCTCTTCAACGCTTTCACCTCCTCCTCACCGGGATAAGACTTGTCTATCAGGTGTATCGCCGGGCGGACCGGGGTCTCTGTTGATATAACAGTCGTCTGTGTGTAGGAGTCACCCAATGATGGGGTCTGAGGAAAAGCACTCCTTACGGACTCGGCCAACACAAATTGCATCCCGGCCGAGGCGACTACCTGGCGGAAGGCAGGAACGGGGGCCTTCACCTTCTTGGAATTCCTCAAACCTGACACCAACAAACGAATCATAAGTACAAAAAAAGGGGATGAACCGTAACGACTTGTGAATATCTGTAAGGCGAGGTTCAACTTACTGGTTGAGGGCTTGGGCCTAAACTTCTTGTTGAAAAATGACTAACCACGAATCCCTATGGTAAAAGGGAGGACTTGTGCCACCCAGTGAGCAATGTCGGCGACCAGAGGAGGGGATTCCTCTCAGCTACACGAAAGGGAAAGAAATAAGTCAGGAAACACGGAAAAAAGAGAAAAGAAAGTGATTTAGTGGACGAAAACACTTTGAGCAAAATTCCACTCCTCGGGGAATCCGTTAGGGTTCGTTGCCACGTGCTTGGTTTTGATAAAAAAATTATTAAACCAAAACCACCGATTTGCTTTATCGTCCATTCCGTCCACCAATCCCTTTGTTCTGCGGTGGCGGAGGTGAATCATGGTGCCCCTATGGAAGCTAGGCGTTAAGAGGTGCAGCAAATGGCGGATGGAAACCTCGCAGCCGGCCAATTTCTCATACTTCGTCAGCATGAGGAGGATCTTGTAGATATAAGGGGAAAGTTGAGCTGGGGAGATGCCGTAATAATGGCAGAACTCCTCCGCCAATGGAGGAAGAGGGAGATAATAGCCTAACAGGAACGGGTAGGCATAGAATGCACAATACCCAGGCCGATGAACTTGTATCACATCGTCTCCTGCCAAAACAATATCAACATGGGCAGGAATGTGGTACTTGGATCTGATGGCGGAGATATACTTCAACCCATCTCGGACAATACCGGCTCGGGGTCCTGAACGAGTTCTTTAGAGAAGTTGGTCCTTGAAGTTAGGTTACACGGGATGACCTCCTCCACTGTGGGGAAGCTCTCATCTTCCATAACCATGGTTTCTCCGCCATAGGAAGGCATGGCCACCGATAATGGGGTTGCGTCAGAGACTGTCTCATAGTTGGGAATCGAATTAGTCATTTTCCGATAGTGGTGTGCGATAGAGTCGAAAGCAGAGAAAGGGTATTGAAGGTAGAATATATGGAGAGAAAAAAATGAGGAAGAATAAGAAGAAGAAGCCAAATGCAGAGGTGAAGAAGCTAGAAAATCCGAAAGTTTCATTTAGAGGTTTCCCCCCTCAATTTATAGGCAATCGGGGCGCCCGAACCGGTGCAAATAATCGTCAGTGGCAATAGAATCGAAGCGATAGAGGCTCGAGAAATGATGTTGCGCATTGGGAAGATGCACAATGATGACGCATGTGGCCGTGACGTCATCCTATGCCTATCTCGCTGACCACGACCCATGGAATGACATGTCACAATCACGACGATGATCACTTCTGCTCGGCCATCACGACGGGATTTCTCCTGAACGGTTCCTGATAATGTCCTCTCGCTGAGGTCGACCAAGAAGACAACCTCAAAAAGTAGAGGGACTAGCTATATGGGTCAAAATCCGACCAGGTTCAGCAAATGTGAATGAACGATTTATGGCCGAGGTCGAGCAGAGCCCTATAGCGAAGAGTCGCCAAGCGAGATATCAAGACCGAGGTCGAGTAAAGAAGCAAAGTAGAAATGACTAAGATAGTCTTAGAATCACTAAAAGGAATATTCAACTGAATATTCCCATGGTTGTACTTTTTAGGGTTTCTTAAGAATATCCCTTATAAATAGTAAGAGATAGGGAACAAAAAAAGGGGATTGGACTTTCTGATAAGAACACTTGTAAGAAGTTGACTCTTGAGAGAATATACGAAAAACTTGTCTTGCTACTGTGATTGATTTTGCTGTTTATTCTACCTTTCCACTCACACGATCCAAGAACACTTTGTCCATTTTCATATTTAGTTATCGTACGTTGTTGTCAGAAAGAGGAATCATCCACATCATTCAACATATAGGTGAATCATTCGTCCTATTTACATTTATTTTCATTTATCATATTTATTGCTTACCATTATTCTCTCATTCATTGACAATCATTAAATACCCCTAGGTATTCAATTGCCTTGAATGCGGTCTCATATTATTGACATTTAATAATCTCAAATCTATGATTTATTATGTTTAACTGGGATTTACCCGTTATCTTCTTATTTAATTGATTTAACAAAAAGCCTGATACTTTTTGGTCAAACACTTACCTAAAAATTAAGAACTAAAAACCGAAGTACATTTCATTGTAAAGATATAGTACTGTTGCTAAAGGGAACACAAAACTGACGACATTGAGAGTTCAAAATTCTATCTACTTGGCAAGTTAGGCACTTCCTATCTAGTTAGGATCAGGACATTGGACTAGAATTCAAACAACTACACTCGAAGACCTTCCCAAGTGCATTTTCTTTGGATAATATCGCGATAACACTACTAAACATTCGGAGAAAAACGATCACAAAAAGCGATTAAAGTTGGTCCCTAAATAGTGAAAAGCGACCAAAATGCGTCCAAATAGGCTTGGTCGCTATTTTGCTGGTCTCTATGTTAAATTTACCAAATATTCCGGGTATCAAAAAAAGAGACCAACTTTGGTCGCTATATTATTTTAATAATATAACTTTAGCAACAAAATTTTGTCTCTATTTGTAAATTACGTTATTTATTTATTTGTTATTATACACAATATAGCGACCAACTTTGGTCTGTAAATAAAATATAATATTTTAAAATCTGAAAAATAGAGACCACAGTTGGTCGCTTTTTTATTAATTTATTTAATTTGTTTTAAACCAAAGCGACCATAATTGGTCGCTAATTTCCTGGAAAAATATTTTTTTAATAACATAGCGACCAAATTTGGTTGCTATTCCGGAAATCTGGGTTAGTTAGCAACCACCTTTGGTCGCTATTCTGAAAATCTGAGTTTAATAGCGACCAACTTTTGTCGCTTTTCCGGGTTTTATTTTGGCAGAAACTGCCTATTTTGGAAGCCACATCACCTGCCAGCATACCAAATCCTATTACAACAACAACAACAACAACAACGACAACAACAATACTAACACAACAACAACAACAACAATACTAACACAACAACAATACGAACTA
>MDKI01057297.1:0-25431 GCA_005239505.1 Nicotiana paniculata
GCCTTAAGAAAAGAAATGACTCGGCGGGGAGTATACTCCAAGGAACCTCTCCACTCTAACCTATGAAATCCTGGCATAGCCAACGTCATGGTCTTGGCGTGACAATCATGAATAGCATAATAGGGAGACAACCAGTCCATACCCGATATAACATCGAAATCTACCATACTGAGTAGCAGCAAATTAGCTCTGGTCTCAAAACCACTGATAGTAATCAAACATGACCGATATATGCGGTCCACAACAAGAGAATCTCCCACCGGAGTAGAAACATAAACAAGAGAACTCAAAGAGTCCCGGGCTATACCCAGATGTGAAGCAAAATAGGAAGACACATATGAATATGTAGAGCCTGGGTCAAATAATACCGATGCATCCCTATGACAAACGGGAAAAATACATGTAATGGCTGAATCTGAAGCAATGGCCTCGGACCGGGCCGGAAGTGCATAGTACCTGGCCTGGCCTCCCTCTCTAGGGCGAACTTGACCTCCCCAACCTCCACCTCGAGCTGCTTGAGGTGGTAGGGTAGCAGCTGGGGCTGGAATAATAGCTGGAGGACCTGGTGGAAGACGTGGAGTCTGATAAATCTGAGGGGGTACACCATGATAAGTCTGAGGTGGTGCGCCTTTCCTCGCTCTAGGGCAATCTCTGATCATATGATGAGGGTCTCCATACGTGAAGCAACCTCTCGGAGGACGTGGCGTCCGCTGCTGACTCTGAACTGGCCTGTTGGGCTGACCAGTGATAACACCTCGAGCAGGAGGCACCTGAGATAATGGTGGTGCATAATAAGGCACCTGAGGTCTAGGAGGAGCTGGAATACCGCTGGCTGCTGGGAGAGCTAAATGAATAGGGCGACTCACAAAACCCCTACCATAGCGTGCTGCTGGTGCACGAGCTCCTGAAAAATGACCAGTCTCTCGAGACCTCTTGGCCTCTCTCTCCTCCCTGTCCCGGGCTAACATAGTCTCAATCCTCCGGGTAATACTCACGGCCTGCTGGTAAGTAATATCGGTCTCCACCTCTCAGGCCATGCTGGTCCGAATACTGGGGTGGAGTCCCTCAATAAAGCACTAAACCCTTTCTCTAATAGTGACAACCAAAGCTGGTGCGTGGCGAGCCAAATCGCTAAAACAGACTGCATACTTTGACACAGTCATGGCACCCTGGCGTAGCTTCTCAAACTCCACACGCCAAGCATCCCTGAAGCTCTGAGGGACAAACTCAAGTAAGAACATATCGAAAAACTAAGCCCAAGTAAGTGAAGCTGCCTCGTCCGGGCTACTAAGCTCAAAAACACGTCACCACTGATAAGCTTCTCCCCTGAGCGGGAAGGCAGTGAAAGAAACCTCACTCATCTCTACAATACCGATAGTGCGGAGAATGCGATGACACCCCTCAAGAAAACCCAGGGCGTCATCCGAAGCTAGTCCGCTGAACTCAGGTGGGTGGTACTTCTTGTACCTCTCAAGTAGGAGCTGCTCTGCCTCAGGAAAAACTATCCTAGTCTCATGCTGAGCTGGAGCTGCTGGGGGCATATGAATATACTCTGGGACCTTCCCAATATGAACTCTCTGCTCAGGAGTATGGGTCGCGGGAGTCTGTGTCCCTCCTCCGTCCTGGGATGTAGCTGGAGCTATCGGGAGTAGACCCGCCTGAGACAGAGTGCTGAAGGCACTAAAGAATTGGGCCAATGTCTCCTGGAGGTCTGGAGTAACAGTAGGGACCTCCTGTGCCCCTCCAACTGTAGCTGCTGGGGGCTCATCTGCCTCTGCTCTAGCCGGTGCTCGGACTGCACCGCATTCTCGTCCCCTGCCCCGACCCCTGCCTCTGGTGGCTCTGACTGGGGGCTCGGGTGCCTGGTCATCAGTACGTCCGGTATGGGTATGAACCATCTGCAAGCAAGAATAGAATAGAGTTTAAGAATTTGATGATAGTAACTAGCACGATAAGGAATTTCAAAGGATTTGATTGTTCTTAACAGTTACATAGCCTCTCGAAGATAGATACAGACGTCTCCGCACCAATCCGCGAAACTCTAATAAACCGGCTTGTGACTTGTGACTCCTATGAACCTAGACGATCTTATACCAACTTGTCACGATCCAATTTACCCTCCGAAAGGTATCGTGGAGGCACCTAGCCTCTATGAATAGGTAAGCCTAAAATTTGCGGAAATGACACAATCAATAAAAATAAAGACAAAAAAGATCTCAAGTAGATATAACGTAGCTACTCAGCATATACATTTTTTACTTCCCAAAACCCGGTATGTCACCATAGTCACAAGCTCTGTAATAAATGTAGCTCTATACAATGAAACAATGGAGAAGATATACAAGTCTTGTATGCCTATACTAGAGTAGAAGGGGACTCGTGGGATTCTGCGGATGCGGCAGAATTACCTCGTGGTCTCCTGCTGCTGCTAGACAACTCCTAGCCACAATACTGGGTGCTTGTACCTGGATCTGCACATCGAAAAAACATATGCAGGAAAGGGCGTGAGTACTCCACATTCGGTACTCCGTAAGTGCCAAGCCTAACCCCAGTCAAGTAGTGACGAGGTCAAGTTGAGGCCTACTTATTTGTAAAACAAGTCAATAAACAATTTTTAGAAAAGTGAAAAATAGACAAGCAATGATAAACAGGATTAACGAAAACCGAAAGAGTTAATAACATAAGGAGAGCCCTCGGCTCATCACAACATATATCTCAACAGTAAATGTGCAATGGGGGGAAAGCTCCCGGATCTCAGTCCGTAGTCCCAATTTAAATATTCTATGCAGTACAGGGGGAAAGCTCCCAGATCTCTGTCCGTAGTCCCAATTTAAATATGCATCTCAGTACGGGGGGAAAGCTCCCGGATCTCGGTCCGTAGTCCCAATTTAAATATGAATGCAGTATAGGGGGAAAGCTCCCGGATCTCGTTCCGTAGTCCCAATTTAAATATGCAAAGTATAAGTATGTCAATTATGGCTTAAGTAAACAATCCAGGAAAAAAACGGGTAAGGATAGAGTAAAATTACCTAAGCATGATGTGACTAATAGTAAATAAGATGAATTCAAGTCAGAACAGGTAGGCATGCTTACTCTTAGGCTATCTACTCAATTAAGATAGCAAACGGTAATATATGAATGAAAATGAGCGATTTCATGGGAGTAAAATAGTATTTTAGCAACAATGACCCGTATACGCACTCGTCACCTCGCGTACACGGCGTCCACATAACAAAAATCAGTAACCTAAGGGAAAGTCCCCAACACAGAATTAGGCAAGCCACTTACCTGGACTACGCTAATCAACTCAATACCAAGCTCTTGCCACGAGTATCGGACTCCGGGTGGCCCAAATCTATTCAAATCGATTGCATGGTGTAAATATCACTTCAAGGGAACAACCGTAGCTAATTATTTATAAGCTAATACGCGAATTAAGTCCCCCGGGCCCACATCTCGGAATCGGGTAAAATTTATATTTTACGGACACCCATTCACTCACTATTGTAACCATATAAGAATCTCTCAAATCGGAGGTCAAATACCCAATCAAAACTCAATAATTCGGTCTATGAAGTTCATCCCATTTTCCCCATAATTTTCGAAATTAAAGGTTAGATTTAATATTGGAATCATAGAAATTGATCTATAATGGATAGAAATCACTTACCCAAGTTACCCAGGTGCAAAAGCCATAAAAAATCGCCTTTCCCGAGCTCTCAAATTCAAAAATATGTAAAATAGCATAAACCCTCGGATTTGGGGTTTTAATATTCTGCCCAGGAATTTGCCTTGTGTGATCGCATACAATGAGTCGCGATCGTGGAGAGTAATGAAACACACGCTTGAAATTCCTTCATCGCGATCACAATTAAAGGTCTGCGATCGCGGACCTTCTGACCCTACAACAATGCGATCGTGGTGGAGGCCACGCAACCGCATAGAGCAAACACTGCACCTCCCTCAGCCTTAGGATACCTTACGCGATCGCGATCCTGGGCGTGCGATCGCGGAGACTAACTAACCAGAACAATGCGATCGCGGCTGGACTTGTGTGATCGCGAAGCAAAATATCTAACCACCTCAATCTAACACTACGCGATCACGGACTTATTCACGCGATCGTAGAGAACACTCAACTGCTGCTATAAAACCAACAAAACCAGCAAAGGCTTAGGCCAAAAACATGTCCGTTTGGGCACCCGAAAGACACCCGAGGCCCTCGGAACCTCAACCAACCCTACCAACCAACCATAATACCCCAATCAAACTTGTTCGAGCCTTAAAAACACATCTCATAACATCAAAATCATCAATTATGCATAGATTCAAGCCTAAGAACTTAGGAAATTTCTAGAATTCACATCTGACGCCGAAACACGTCTAAACTCATCCGAATGACCTCAAATTTTGCACACAGGTTATAAACGACATTACGGACCTGCTGTCGCTTTCGGAAGTCCATTCCGAGTCCGATATCCAAATCTCACCTATCGACCGAAATCGCTGAAATTCTAACTTTCGCCAATTCAAGCCTAAATCCACAACAGACCTCGAAAACACATTCCGAGCACGCCCCTAACCCCGAAATCACCCAACGGAGCTAAAGGGGTTGACATAATTCCATTCCGGATCCATCTTCACATAGCTCTAGCTACAACCAGATTTCTAAAGCTAAATTCCATATTTATGGACTATGAGTCCAAAATCACCCCGGATTTCAACACTCAACGCTCCGACAAGTTCCAATAACATAAATAGACATGGGAGAAGCGGTAAATAGGGGATCGGAACGCAAATTCTTAAAACGACCGACCAGGTCGTTACAGATTATGGCTAATAACTTTTAAATTTTTTTTTGTAGAATCCAGGCACGTGAGCCTGGAGGTGAATTTTAGAAATTTTTCAATTGGGGTTGGATAATTACTCTAATGGTTAAATTAAGAACTTTTGAACATGTATTAATTAATTTATATAATATTTGACTAGTTTCGTATTTTCGGCGGCTTTAGAGTGAATTTGAGGCCGGAAAGCGAGCTTTGAGACAAGGTAAGTCTCTTGTCTAACCTTGTAAGAGAGAATTTACCCCATAGGTGATTTTAATTACTTTTTTCTCTTAATTGTGGGGTTATGTATACACGAAGTGACGAGAGTCCGTGGGTAGCTACTAATTATATTTATATCTGGGTCGTTTAGGACCCGAATCATGAGATACTTGTAATGTTTGCACCCTAGTTGTTAGTTAAAGTGCTTAAATTATATTGGAACTTGTTAAGAAATTTGTAAAGATCAAATTACACTTACTTGAGTTTTGGCGGGTTACTTGATCGTTAATAGAGATTGTGCTTCTTTGTGCATTAACCTCGTATTAGCTTTTAAATCGGTTATTCATAAAATATCCTCTCTTCTTATGGAGCATGCCGAACACCTCGGTAGTAGATAGATGCATATATGGTTCGTGCCGCACGACCCTCGACAGTGTACACATTTTTCTGGATCGGGTCGCACGACCTCGACACAATTGTGCGTGATAATACTTAGAGTTTAATTGTATTTGATATTATTTCATGGCTTGAGAGGTTAATATTTTATAAGATAGAAATTTATTTGGGACTTACCATGTGTGAAAGAATTATTTACTTCACGTTTGTTATTGAGTTATTAGTATTATTTACATAACAAGAATTATTTACTTCCTGTTTATTATTGAGTTATTATTATTATTATTATTTACATAACCCATGCTTATTTAGAATTTCTGTATTTCCTTACTATTAGCTCATAGTAGGTGTCGATGTTGACTCATTGTCACTACTTCTCCGATGTTAGGCTTGATACTTATTGGGTACATATTATTTATGTACTCACACTACACTTCTACACTAATCGTGCATAATCTGAGGCATGTGCATTTGGGGGTCCTACCGGCGCGCATCACGATACCCTGAGGCTTAGTGGTGAGCTGCTTTCCTGAGCCGTTTTACAGCACCTAGAGCCTCTATTTTGTACTTATTTCTGTCTATTTTATTTCAGACAATAGTTAGAGTTTGTATATTCTACTAATGCTCATACACTCGTGACACCAGGTCTTGGCACACATTCTAGTAGACTTTATGATTTTGAAGTACTTATATATCAATGATTGCACTCAGTTGCTTTCGTTTTATTTATTAAACTTTCTACTTCTTAAATCTCTTAATAAATGAAAATTTAATTACTTGAAAACTTATTAAAAGGAGTACTCACGTAGTTAGTTCAGCGTTGGCTTGCCTAGCGGCGGCGTTGGGCGCCATCATGGCCTATAGGAGATATTGGGTCGTGACATATTATTATCTGATGTTGCTTTTATTTTGGTTTTATATTATCTTGATGTTGTTACTTCTTCTTTGACTTTTTTAGTATTACATTTCTTTCTCTATACTATTGTGATTATACTTATTTTGAGCCTAGAATTTATTGAAAATAACATCTCTACCTACACAAGGTAAGGATAAGATTACATATTCACTATCTTTCTCGGACTACAACACTAGTGCTTGTTAGAAAATGACTCGTATGAGTGACATGGCTGTTTAGTTAACATATAATTTGCTCTAACTTGTCTGATAGTTCCTTTTATAGTACCATCTAGGAATCTTAAATTGGTCCCATTATCTTAAAAATGTGCCCTCACAATATCAGTAATCCGTCCGTAAGAAGTGGGATTATTGACCTGCAAAAAGACAAGTTTAATTCTTGGTACAACATATGGTGATAGTATAAAATAAGTTAGTAAATCTTTAGTGTACGTTTTGCATAGGTAATGAGTCGATTATCTCAACATATTTATGATGCTTCTTGTCTCAGTCAAAACATCTGCTCCCCTTAAGCTAATATATGGACTCAGAGTTGAGGATACATTTAACCTTTGCGAGATTTAGGTATATAGTCCATTCCTCAGTTTGAAGTTTGAACTGTCAGCTTTCAAGAAATGTACATTTCTATTTTCTTTGTCTGAATATAATGGAGTCTGTACATAACATGGCCCATTGGTTTTCATAATGAGATGAATTTAGTTTGATACTATCAGACTGACAAAATCCATCACCTCCCATGAAAAATGGAAGCTTATGGCTGCCTCTCAAGTACTGCAATGATTGTGATGCATATATTCTTTTTTCTTTTTTGTAACATACATATAATCTTGAGATAAGCTTATGACAGAGCAATTATATGTTATTTCTAATCAGCTTTGAGGCACTGCTGAAATCATCAAACCAAGAGAACAAGGGCTCCATAATGGATTTTGTAATTCTACACCAACCAAAAATTGTACTATACTAGATCAAGAAAATGTGAGTGCAATATTCTAGTAAATTGTTTGATGTTAATTATAACGTGAATGCGTCTCAAGACGTGAGTTTTCTGTCCTCATATTCCATATAAAAAATATTTACAAATAATTAGCGAGATTTGTATTCTTTAAAATAAGTCAGACTACCTCCTACAATCGGTAAAGATGACATCATATACGCTGGAACTCCAACACGCGGAAAGTTCCAGCATAATATATTGGAGATTCGAGCACTTGTGTATGAACTTCCAATATTATGATGGACCGGTATACTTTGTTGGAACTCCAGTACATTATACCGGAGTATTTCTTGGATTTTGAATAATATTTTCGTTCGGATTTATCTTTACATGAAAAGTGGTTAAATTTCGATTACTTTTGAAATTATAGCTATTTTTGAATGACCACTTGTAAATTTAACTATTTTTGAAGTTTTCCCGATATCGTGGTTGACATTTTATATAGATCCAATCCAAAACTTCTATACGCTCAATGTTTTTGCCTAATTTAAATGTTAATATTTCCTTTACTAGTATGAGTTAGAAGGTGTAAGAAAATACTTTATACGTTGACAGTGCCCCCAAAGAAAAAAGTAAAACGTTTGACATGTGAAGGATTTTCTAAACGTTTTTGCTTTGTTTCTTTTTTCTGTCCGATATTCAAAGATCTTATTATGGGCTTTAACCCCAGATTTTACCTCCTATAACAAATTATTATACTCTATTTATTATAAGTCAAAATAATTTTAAAATATTATTACTTATAGCTACATTTTCTGTTTTATAATAAAATATATATTTATTTTATACTCTATCGTTGAGGTATGAAATATGCTAGTTATGTTATTTCTCTATTTATCACGATCCTTCTCTTGTTGAGATTTTAGGAGCAAATTTCTCAGCAAGATTCGACCACGATTTTGCTCCTAAAAATCGTGGATCATTACTAATTGGTAAAGCTTTTAGCCAGTTCTTGCTTTCTACTCGGTTATTTTTTTTTTCTCTCCACTCTCCTTTTTAATTTCTCCATTATTAGGTCTTGACGAAAAAAATTTCAATTTTCTGTCTTTAATGGCTGATTCAAGAACTCTGAAAAGTGTTACACGAGGTATATCCACTAAAGTCCTCAATTTTGATGGGTCGTCTTTCGATTTGCAAATCACCCAAGAGGAAGTTGTATATTCCTATAACCTGTATGCTTTTTAATATACATGTATTTCTGTTTGTTTGTCCTCATACACTTAATTTAGTTCGTACAAGATTTTGCATTTTTTGTATTTACTTGTATTTATATGTATTTGAATTCGGAAAAAAACAATTTTAATACACCAACAGTTCTTTATTAATATTGTCATGATTCAAGCTTATATTTTGTCTGTAATGTATTTTGGAATACAATATGCAAATGTAATATTCATATATACGTGTATATATTTTTTTATTTGCATACATGTATGTTGTGTATGTTGAAAATAACTATTTTGAATACACTAAAAGTACTATATCAACTCTCATGATTCAAGCTTTGTATCTTGTCTCTACTGTATTTCGAATACTATGCAAATAATGTATTCAATTATACTTGTATTTATTTGTATTTGAAGTCAGAAACCACATATTTTGAATACACTGAAGTTACTGTAACTACCAAGTTGTATTTATCTGTATTTCAAGCATGTATTTACGTGGTGTTTGTATGCAGGAATTAAAGTTTTTTGTTGAACACCCTTCCACTTCATCAGAGTATTTGAGCACATGTGGATTGGTTCCACCAACAACCTTTGATCCTAATTTACTCCGACAAAGATATGGTGTACTCTTTTAGAAATATGCGGTGAGAAAGTTAGATGCCGAGGTGATATGCGATAATGAAGCACCAAAAAAAGATTTTTAGGCAAATCACAGAATCAGATACATACGTAAAAATAGTGGTTAAATAGTTTTATGTTTTCCAAATTGTATTTTAGTTTATGATTGATTTTTTCATGGTTTTTCGCTTTTGTTCTGAATACATGAATGTATTTTGTTGAATTTCCAAAATAGTTGATACATCTGTATTCATTTCACTTGCCTTATTTTATATATATATATATATATATATATATATATATATATATATATATATATATATATATATATATTGGTTTATATTGAAATTTTGAAATATTTTGTATACAACCAGTGTGTTCAGGCTGTATGTCGCACACACATACACTGATAGTATTATATCAATTTTCTCATGATTCAAGCATGTATTTTATCTCTACTGTATTTTAAGTACTCGAAAAATAATGTATTCATATGTAGTTGTATTTATCTGTATTTGAAGTCCAGTAACTACCTAGTTGTACTTAACAATATACATATAGTATGTATGGATGTATACATATACTTACTGTATATATGCATGTCTTGTATCCACTTTATCATACAACAGTTAAGTGCAACAATATGTTGCCAATGAAAATACATATATATGCATATACATACAACCAATGTATACATCAGTTCAAGTATTGAAATAATTTTTTTAACAAAATAAACAAACATGGAAGGGAGGTATCAAAATCAGAGCATTCACGTTGAATACAATGCTCTGTTTTTTTGTTGAACGTTCGGAAAAATCTTCTAGTTATGGAATGATAATGGGACGTGTTTGAATTGATTGGGTTGAGATCGTTTAGGAGTGATACACGCTAATTGATTGCTCTGTCCGTTAATATACAATTGTACTCCCTATTTATTAGGCGAATTACACGATTATATTTATGAACACATGTAATGATCCGATCGGTTGTTTTGAGCTCTAGCACGTAATTCAGCGGTTTAAGGCCCTGAGTAACTTCACTTCAGATATTATGACTTGCATGTGTTGTCGAAATTTAATTTCGGAAAGTTTGGAGTTGATTTAGAAAGAAATCTCTAATTTTGGAAGCTTCAAGTTGTATGAATTGACTAGGATCTGACTTTTGAGTGAAAGACCTCGGAATCGGGATTTGAAAGTTCCAGCAGGTTTGTATGATGATGTTAGACTTGAGCGTATGTCCGGATCGAATTTTGGATGATCCGGGAGCATTTCAGCCTCATTGTGGAAAGTTGTCATTTTGGAAATTTTTTATAAATTTGGGTTAAAGTGTATTTTAATTTATCGATATCCACTTGGGATTCTGAGCCTGGGAATAGCTATGTATGGTGATTCTGGTAGTAGCAGCGCATCCGGTATGGATTTAGAGGTCCCTGCGTCATCTCGGGATCATTTGGTGAAAGTTAGAAATTGAAGTTATTTGGGAAGTTTGATCGGGAGGGGACTTTTTGATATCGGGGTAGGATTCCAATTCCGGAAGTGGGAATATGTCTGCAATATCAATTATGACTTGCTTGCAAAGTTTGAGATCAATCGGACTTGATTTGATAGGTTTCAGCATCGAATGTGGAAGTTTGAAGTTCAAAAGTTTATTAAGCATGTTTGGGGTGCGATTCGTGGTTTTAGCGTTGTTTGATGTGATAAATAGGCTCGACTTCCGTGTTGTATTTTAGGACTTGTTGGTGGATTTGGTCGAGGTCCCGGGGGCCTCAGGGTGGTTTCGGATGGTTAACGGATCAAGTTTTGACTTGGGAGGGAAAGCTGAGGCAACTAGTGTCTGGCGCAATTGCACCTGCGTGAAAAGGGCCGCAGGTGCGAGCCCACATGTGCGACAATATAGCCGCAGAAGCGACTATTGGACTGAGTCGGGGTGGCCGCAGATGCGAGGAAATTTCCACATCTGCAAGCCCTTGATGTGAAGGGAGCTCCGTAGAAGCAGAAAACGAGAAGGGTAGCTAGGTCGCAAAAGCGGAAGATATCCGCACGTGCGGGGTACAGGAGCATATGGCGGACCGCAGAAGAAGTCTCGTATGCGCGAAAACGATACGCAAAAGAGGATTTGCACCGCTTGAAGGGGGACCGCACCTGCGATGGATGTTTCCGCAGGTGAGGAGCCGCGGGCGCGGCTGGTGTTCCGCAGGTGCGGAAAGTTGACTGGGCAAATTGTTTAAAAATTGAGGTTTTGCTCATTTCACTCATTTTATCTCTTGGTTTGGGCGATTTTTGAGGAGCTTCAAGTGGAGGTTTTTATCACCTATGAAAAGGTAAGTTATTCCCACCTACTGTAAGTTAAATACTCGGATTCTATAAGGATTTAAGCATGAGAATTAGTAGAAATTGGGATTTCAAAGAAAAACCTAAAAATTGGTATTTTTGGATTTTGACCACGATTTTGAAAATAGAATAGGAAATAAATTATATATATGAGTTCGTGGTGTTATGGGTAATAATTATCTTCAAAAAAATTCGAAATTCGAGCATGTGGGCCCGAGGGTTACTTTATCGACTTTTTGAGCGGAGTTGGGATTTTGTCTAAATTGATTTGTTATGAGTATTAGAGTATATTTTATGAGTTTTCACATTATTTGACTAGTTTTGGAACGACGAACATTGGTTTGAGGTGTTAGAAGGGCTTTGGAGCATGTTATGGAACTTCAGAGTGAGGTAAGTCTCTTGTCTTAAGCATGTTTATGTCGGGGTAGACTTAGGATTTTTATTATGCAATATCTGAATTACTTGAACTTATTTTGTTGATTTAATTAATTGGAAATATTTTTTTTACTTGATTTACAAATTTAATACATCTTAAGCATAGCCTTATCACTTGAATTATTGGCAAGAAAAGTTGAGAACCGTTTAAGTTTATATTCACTTTGTGCTCATGTACTTTATTGTAAGCGTGTATCTTGTAATTTGGAAACTTTATTCCTTTCTTGTGGAGCGGGCTGAACGCCTCGGCAGTAAATAGAGGTGCAGCTCTGGTTCGTGTCGTTCGACCCTCAACAGTGTACACACCACTCTGGATCGGGCCGAACGTCCCCGACATTATCGTGCATTATACCGCTAGTAGTCCGAATATTAACGAGATAAACTGTGATGACCCGATAGATCATCTCATGCTTTGAAACCTAATTTTGTGATCCGAAGCCTTAAAAAATCATGTTTTATCCTTTCTCGATTTGCGTGTGCAGTCCGGGCATCTTTCCGAAAGCTTTTATGTTAAAACTGTGAAAATTAAGAATTTTTACCTAAAACTTCATTTGAGTTGACTCCGATCAATATTTTTAGTAAACGGACCCGAATTCATGTTTTTACTGTCCCGGTGGGTCCGTATTATGATTTGGGACTTGGACTTATGCCCGGAATCGAGTTCGGAAGTCCCTAGCCCGAGATATCGGACTTTATCAAAATTTGAAAGTTAAAGGCTTAATGAATTTGAAATGTTTGACCAAAGTTGACTTTTTGGATAACGGGTCCGTATTTTGGTTCCGGAACACGGTATAAGTCAAATACCATATTTATGACTAGTCTGTGAAATTTTATGAAAAACAGAGTTGGTTTGACGTGATTCAGACGTCCGGTTGTGAAAATAGGAGTTTCAAAGTTTTCTTGAAAATTTCATTTGATTTGGTGTTCAATTTGTAGTTCTAGATGTTATTTTAGTGACTTGATCGCGCGAGCAAGTTCGTATGATATTTTTAGACTTGTGTGCACAGTTGGTTTGGAGCCCCGAGGGCTTGGGTGAGTTTCAGATAGGATATAGAGTGAATTGAACTTAGAAATCATAGCTGGTGTGCATCAGACGTGCTGATTTCACATTTGCAAGATCTGGCTCGCATTTGCGTGCAGTGGGTTGGGGGGTGGACCTTCGCATTTGCGAAGTTTTGGTTGCATTTACGATTCTCTCCTGTTCGCATTTGCGAACCCTAGGTCGCAAATGTGATACCTGTAGATGAACAAAAGATGACTTAGATGGGATTTTTGATTAATTATTCAAAATTTCAAATTTAGGAACACAAAAGGCGATTTTCCAAGGAACTTTTCTTACCAAATCATTGGTAAGTGATTTTAAACTAATTTCTTTCAATCTTCCACAACTTTTCCTAAGATTCAACCTAAAATCTAAAGTTTTCATGGTAGAATTGGGTATTTTTGGGTAGAAATTAGGGATTTAATGATTTGGGGATTTAGACCTCAAATTGAGGTCGGATTCCAAAACAAATCACATAACCGGGCTCAGGGGTGAATGTGTAATTGGGTTTTGGTCCGAATTTCAGATTTGGACCAAGCGGGTTCGGGTATTGACTTTTGTTTACTTTTTTAAAAATGGCCTAAATTGGATTCTTTACAATTATAGGTAGTTCCTAAGGCTTAAATTGAATTGTTTGGTTGGTAACTTTCTAGATCCTATTGGTTCAGAGGCTTGTGTGAAAGGAAAAGCTGTGGTTGAGCTTTGAGTTTGGTTGTTGGAGCGAGGTAAGTGTCGTGGTTAACCTTGTCTTGAGGGAATATGAATTTTTTGCCTAATTGCTACTTGTTTAATTATTAGGAACAACGTATACGTGAGGTGACGAGTACCTATGCATTGTAGTTTTCTTTGTTCATATTATCCATGTTTAGACTAGTATTGGTAACTCGATCGCTTTTATCATGTTTACGAATCTTTTGGTGATATTTGGGTATTAACTTCGAAGTTGAGGTTGACATCGTGGAACCACATGTGGAAGTAAGACTTGTACTTGTTATTTTATCTCCCTGTTGTGATTTGTTCATTGCATTATGGTAAGGGAGAGTGTTAATGCACGAAGGGTGATGCCTTGCCATTTCTATTGATTTTATGTGAGGTTGAGAGTGTTAATGCACGAAGGGTAATATCATGCCATATTGTGAGTGCGATGCACTAAGGTTGATGTCGTGCCATGTTATGAGAGTTAAGGAACGAAGGGTGATGTCGTGTCGTTTCTATTAATTTCATGGTGAGGATGAGAGTAAAAGCACGAAGGGTGATGCCGTGCATTTTTCCTTTACCGTGTTCCCTGTTTTCTATTAATTCATAGTATATTGGTTGCTCAAGTTATATTTCTGCTGTAGTTCTTTATCTCATATCCCCTCATCATGTTTCCCCCTCCCGGTATTACCTGTTTAGTTCTTCATTACTGTTATTCGTATATATATGTATACTGTTAAATTGTACAGGTTTGATTTGTAGGTGTCTTGTCTTAGCCTCGTCACTATTTTGTCGAGTTTAGGCTCGACACTTACCAGTACATGGGGTCGGTTATACTGATACTGCACTCTGTACTTTCTGTGTAGATTTTGGTAACAGCTCTGGTTGCTTGAGAGATTAGCTGTCGGGTTTGCTGTCAGGAGACCCCAGGTAGATCTGCTGGCGTCCGCAGACCCTGGAGTCTCTTCTTAGCTTTATCATTTACAATTTTTCTACGTCAAAATAATGTATTTTCCCTTCTTCAGACTCTGTTTGTAGCAATCTTAGTAGCTCGTGAATTGTGAGTCCAGATCCGGGTGGTTGTAAATGTTGAAGTCTTTATATTATTCCGTATTCGCTGTATTTCATCTTAGTTTATTGTTGTCGTTGACTGATTTGAACAAGGTTTATATTAATAAGACTCTAACGTTGGCTTGCCTAGCAACTGAAATGGTAGGCGCCATCACAGTCCTAACAGTGAGAATTCTGGGTCGTGACATAAACTTTTCACTGACGCCCGACATTTTATAGTATTCCTTATCTGACTGGTATTGACACTTGGCATTTATTCTGAGATATTGAGGCAAGGATACATGATCAAGAAATTTATGCCTAAAAAGGAAATAATTGGAACATTATGGAACTTAATATCATTCCCCTATAGCTGTGTACTTTAAAATTGTATGAATTATCGTATTATTTATCTAGTTGGGCCTCTAGTAAGTGTCGATGTTGACCCCTCGTCACTACTCCTCAGGGTCAGGCTAGATACTTACTGGGTACGCTTCGATTTACGTACTCATACTACATTTGTTGCACATTTTGTGCAGGTGCATATATACCTGGTGGTCTTTTGGCCGCAGAGGCACGGATGTTGCAGGGACTTACCGTGAGCTGCATTTCATGTTACGATCCGCAGCTTGCAGAATTTTCATCATGGTATTTATGTTCTTCTGTCTAGTTTGCATTGCAGAGAGATATTGTGTTTTATTATATTTCCTAGTTGATACTCATACACTTGTAACATCGGATTTTGGGTTTCCCACGGGTTGTTCATTATTGTAATTGCGCATTCATTATCACTTTACCCTGTAAACTTTATTTCATATTATTTAATTAATGAAAATTATGATTTTAAAGAAACTAAAATGAGTAGTTAAGTCAATCATCCAATGTTGGCTTGCTTGACGAAGGTGTTAGGCGCCATCACGACCCTAGTGAATTTCAGGGTTGTGACAACACAGAAGCGCGAATACATCCAATACAACTGGGTAATTAAAAAAATGATCTACACCATAAAGTTTAATGAGGCGTATTTGGATTGATTTTGTTGAGATCTTTTTGGAGTGATACACGCTAATTGATTCATCTTTCCCTTATTAAACAGCTAGACTCCCTATTTATTAGGCTAATTTTCCGAGTGTATTCATTAATACAATCGCATAAATACAGCGAATACAGTCTGATAGAAACTAAATATTACCTATAGAAAGTAAATATGTATATGGTAGCTATAGGAAGTTAATAGTCACTAAACTATAGTAGTTTCTGAAAAATCCCCTTGTGAAAATAACGTTGTATCTAGGATCTACATCTTACAAATTATGGACTTTTGTTATATTAAATAAGTTTATATTACTAGTATTTACTTATCAAATTTAGAGACGGATCAACAACTTAAAATTAGTAGAAGTAAAGTTCTGGTTTATCACCAAAGAGAGATCCTTGGTTTCTTAGATACCTAAATATCTTAAATGCTGCTAGAATTTTAGCTTATATGTTAAAATAGTGAATCTTCAATTCCCAACTACCAACATATTAGGATCGGTTTGGGGTACGGTTAGTTTACCGGGAGGATCAGCCTCTTAATTTGATTTTCTTTTTTTAAAGTTTCAATTTTGTTGACCATGACAACAGTCGCGATTATAAATTGACTCGTGACAATGACATGACAGACGCTCTGCTATCTCGCAACCCTACTCATGAAACCACATGCTAAAAGCAAGGATGGAGAAAACTCCAAAGAGCCTGCTAGAATTATCGTGGAGTACTATTTTAAAGGTACTTAAGATACTTCATCTAAGGATAAGCTTGAAGGTATTTCGATGCAAAGTGATCAATCTTTGTATTTCTAACCGAGCGTCGATCCTGCAAATAGCTTAAATTGGTGAGTTGTGTAGTTCAATCAAATAAACAGAAAGAGACTACAAACATAATGTGTCCCTTGTATTTATATGCTTTCTGAAGGAGAGAGGTTTCACCTATTTGTGAAAACATTACACACCTTTGGCCTTTGGGTTCGTTTAGAAAATTGACGGTGGTGGTTTTCTTAAAGACAAGTTTTAGGTTTTTGTAGTAAAATAAAAGAATAGTATTAAAAAAAATTCTTTTGACCTTGTAGAAACTTGACAAAAAGACAATAAGTCTAATTAGATATATTCATCAGCTCAATTACCTGCGAAGCTAAAATGAAGGACGATAAAACAAATTTTGTTAGTACTTGAATAGGAGAAAGAACGAAAAGAAGAAGATTCCCTCTACCTTTAGGTTTAATTATCCACGAGATTTTGACTTGGATTATATAACTAATGAAATACTTTTACACTTTTATAATTTACTAATATCTATGAATGTGTGTTGCACGTTAATAATGACACGTGATGACTTAAACATTTATTTATATGAAGGAACAATAAAATTTAATTAATGAGGAAAATTTTATGTATAATAATACAACAATCATCTAAATGCCGAAAAATATTATTATATTAGCATAATACATGAACTCAAATAAAAGGATATTATCAAAACTTACACAAATGATCAATTTTGTCATATTAGTTAGATAATTATGTATTTTTAGTTTAAAAGCATTTAATGTGATGGTATCTTAACGAACCCTTCTTTGTGGATAATATTTTTTTATGTATGTTTCCTTCTAATGCATTGGTTGCTCTGCCTTAATCAGGACTCTTGTTGTCGATCTTGATATCTCTCTTGAAAGTGCAACATATAATTGTTCGTGCAAGAAAATATATTGCGGTAAATATAGTCCAATATTTAAGATGTTTGTCCTTGTCGTTTATTTATTAAATTTGCAAAACATAAACATGCTAAATATTATTTTCACATAAAAATAAAAGGATATTCCTTAGTTGCGAAAGACGAAAGTTGAATTGAAGGATAAGAATATACTTAGAAGCACATTGATCAGTATTATAATTTTTGCATGTATGACGTTATTGTCAAAACTTCTATATATAATCCGTGTGTTATTACATAAGTGTAACGACCCGGTCGATCGTTACACAAAATTTACATTATATTTGCTGTTATTGCCTTGTCATAGTTTGGTTATACTGTTTAGGATGTGTTAGAGTTGGTTAATTTAGGTTCGGAGTAGTTATTGAAGGAGTTAAGACATTTAGCCTCTCAAAAAAGCTTTAAAGTTCAAAAAGTCAACTAAGAGTTGACTTATTGATAAAAGATCTCGGAATGCAGATTTTATGGCTCGGATAGCTTCGTAAGGTGATTTGGGACTTAGGAGTGTGTTCGGAATATTTTTGTGATATCCGATGTAGAATTAGGCTTGAATTGGCGAAAGTTAGTTTTTGGCAATTTCCGATCGACAGTGGAAAATAAGCTATCGGGGTCGGAATGGAATCCTGGAAGTTGGAACAGGTTCGTAATAGCATTTTGGATATGTGTGCAAAATTTCTGGTCAATCGGATGTGTTTTGGTTGGTTTCGGCGTCGTTGGTGGAATTTAGGAATTTCAAAGTTCATAGGCTTGAATTTGATGTGATTTTGATGTTTTGATGTTGTTTTTGGTGTTTCGAAGGCTCGACTAAGTTCGAATGATGTTATGGGACGTGTTGGTATATTTGTTGAGATTTCCGAGGGCCTCGGGTGGATTTCGAAAGGTTAACGGATCAATTTAGAGTAGAAGAAAAGCTGATGCATTTTTTTCACAGCAGCATGAACAGTAACTCGGGTGAACAGTAAATCGCGTGAACAGTACTGCAAAAATTCTGGACAGTATAAAAATAAACCCTCTGCGACCAATACCCACTTTTTCACCATTTTTGTACGGAAAGAGAGCTTTTGAGGCGATTTTGAAGAGAGGAAATCATTGTTCTTCATTGAGGTAAGGATTTTTGAACCTAATACTCGATTATATGTGATTAAGGATCAAATATCAGTGTTTAATTCATGAAAATCAGTAGAAAAAGATGGATGTTAGGGCTTGAGATTATGAGACCTTTAGGGGTCGAGTTGAGGGGTCAAACGAACTCCGATTATAGCATTATTTATATGTACGGACTCGTGAGATGATGAAGAACATTTTGATATAAAATTTGTTGAGTTCAGATACGCGGGCCCAGGGGTCGAGTTTTGGCTAATTTCGGGTTTTGTGCTAAAATTGGTACTTTTCAATTGGAATTCATTCCCTTAGCATAATTTAATGATAAAAATCTGATCTTGGTAGATTTGAAGCACTCAGAAATTGATTCGAGAGGCAAGCGGGTTGCACAGTAGCTTTTCGGGCTAGTTTGAGGTAAGTAATGTCTTTAAATCCTGTCCTGAGGGTATGAAAACCCGGAATTTACATCCTTTCACGGTTTTGGAGTGACACACACACTGGATGACGAGTGTGGAGCGTGCACGAATTGGAAATTTAGAAATATGTTTCCTTTTTAGGCAACTATTGAGTTGCGAAACTGCTTTTAAAGCCTATTCTTTATAGTATTGATATGTTTTGATATAATTGGGCTGTAAGCCATGTTTGGAGCCTAGTGTCGATCTGTTTTAACCCCTTGGGGGCTATTTTCCTGATAATTCCTCACTTAGAAATTATGATTTTACACTCAGTCTTTCCTGATAAATTGTTTTGACACTCAACACTGTTGATATTAATTCTTGAAATGAAATATTGTTTTGGGTCGAGAACCCAGTTTATTTATGGACCGAGTGGCATGTTGAGAGTGTCTGACTGAGTGAGGCCGAGGGCCAATATTGTGAGGATTTTATGATATGAGAGAGGCTGAGTGCCTGAGAGTGATTGATGCCATGATTTGGCTTGTTTATAGCGCTTGGGCTGTAGGAGCCCCTCCGGAGTCTGTACACACCTCCAGTGAGCGCAGGTACCTACTGAGTGCGAGTGCCGAGTGACGAGTGATTGGGAGGCATGAGTGACAGTGAGGATGCCCGAGAGGCTTATACTGAGTGACCGTGAGGTGCTGAGTGACTGTTACAGAGTGATGGTGAGGTGCTGAGGGAATATTTATGAGTGATGATTATGGCCCGAGGGGCAGATTTTTGATGATATTTTACTGAGTTTTGATTATGATTCACTTCATTTTTCAAACTGATATTTTTGGGAGTTTTACTGAGAAATACTGGAAAATATACTTGTTTTAAAGAATTTTTACGGAAACTGGTTTGAACTTCTATATACCTTATTGAGCCGTGGCATTTTATTTTTTTGTGGATTGGTGTATTTGTGCTGTGTGTTTCTTATTCTCAGACTGTGATTTATTTTCATTACTACTGAGTTGGCGTACTCATCATTACTCCCTGTACCTCTGTGTACAGATCCAGGTACTAGTGCGGAATAGTAGCCATATTCGTTTGTTATCAACAACATTTACGGGATTTCGAGGTAGCTGTTCAGCGTCCGCAGATTCTCCACTTCCCTTCTTCTTATAGTATTAGCATTTGATTCATAGACAATTATGAAGACATTAGCAGAGTTAGTTATATTCTTAGATGCTCATGACCATGTTGACTCCAGTACTGAGAGAATTGTTTAGACAATGGATTATTTTATATTTTCCTAAAGACTTAGAAAATTTTCATGCTTGCTATGCTGATATTTAATGATATTGCGTTCTTTGATTAAACTAAGTGTGTAGTTATGTGATGGTTGGCTAGCCTAGTTCCACGATAGGCGCCATCACGGCCTGTTGGGATTTGGGGTCGTGACAATAAGTTATTAGGTGTATCTAAGTTTTTCAGTAGCATGACGAGCATTTTTTTCTTCAAATCAACCTATATACAATGGAAGATCAATTTTAACTTAGTCTATTATATATACGGTGCCACTAGCACACGTAAGAAACAAAGATGTATGATAGAAGGCCATTTGGTCTTAAAGCATTTAAGTATTCTTGTTGGTAGTAATTATTGGTATCTGCTAAGTCAAAAATAGAAAAATATTTTGTTTTTACTATAAAATTTTGCAATAACCTTTTATTTCGTTGGTCAACGTATTCATTTCTGCTAGCTAAGATATATTTATAATTCTACCATGCGATTTGCATAGATTGCGCTTTAATCTAATGATAGAAATATTTCTCTTATTAAATGCACTACTATTACCATTGGGATTGATAACCAAGTGTTCAGGAAGAACAAAATCATCTTTTATTGGAAGCTCTTCTTCGTTTCCGACATGAAGCAAAAAGGCAGTGAATACTGGATCTGTTCTTACTTTATATTTCTTGTCAGTTGAATCTTTTTCATTTGAGGCCAGAAGTATAACTTTGGCAAGCTAGCTTTTACGGTATCTATTTTTGTCAATTTTGGAACTACTAGTAGCACTTGACATAAATTACCTCCCAAACCATTATTTTTTCACCAAACGGTTAATTAATATCCAATATATCTTTAGAACTCCGGGCAATTATTTCGATCGTTATAGTGAGTTATAAGTTCTTCATCCAATATTATCATTTTTACTTTCCTTCTAATTTAGCACCATTGCTTTGCTTTGATATATTTGTGATGGTTATTTAAGTTGTTTAAAAAGGTATATCAAATATAAAGTGGATGGTAATAAAATCGTTATTGGTACACCACTTGCTATTATTCCTAAAATATCATGCCTCTTGATATGATATTTGCAAGTAATGCATGACATAGAAATATTATTTCTATTCAGCCGGAGGCATCTACAAAAAATAATCCTGTTATAGCAGAGTCGACTCTTTATATTATAGTCTTGAAAGTTTGTTCTTGTTTAGGATTTAACTTTGATTGTGCTTCCTCAGACACTTGTATAACATTTTGATTCTTAATGATATACTAACATTTTTACTTTGTGTTCTGACGCTCCTTTTATGGAATAAATTTATGTACCCTAAGATTTTTTTTCCGATTTCGACTCCGGGCATACGCTCAAGTCCCAAATCACGATACAGACCCAGCGGGACTTGAATAAGAATTTTACTCATATGTTGAATTTAAAAAATAATTGAATTGGATTCTACTGCTAAGTAATTAATTAAAAGATTTAATTATTTAGTTTTAACATAAAAAATAATTTATTCTATGTTGATTCAGATCTTAATATTAGTTCATCTCATGTTTTAAATATTTATTCTTAATTATAATTTTATCTACCATAAATTATATTTTCAAAGAGTAAAAGATTGATATGGCATTTCACTTTAGATATTTAAGTATGTAGAGTCATTAGCGGTATTGACTCATACCAACTATTTTTTCTCTTTCTCACGCATTTATATTCGTAAATATTTTCTTAGTTATTGTTTAATAATTGAGTATTTTTTAATGTTACACGAAAAATTGATAAAAAGATATTATTTGAGTAGGAAGATAGTTCAAATATAATATAAAAATATATTATTGTGGGTTATTCTTTTTCTCAATTTCAACTCTTTGTGCAGTCCATATGATATTATTTTATTTTTTCATGGTATTGGACATTATGAAGTGTTCATGTAACGACCCAACCGGTTGTTTTGAGCTCTAGCGCGTAATTCAGCGGTTTGAGGCCTTGAAGCTTCACTTCAGATATTTAGACTTGCACGCGTGGTAGGAATTGAATTTCGGGAAGTTCAGAGTTGATTCAGATGGAAAATTCTCATTTCGGAAGCTTTAAGTTGGAAGAGTTGACTAAGGTTTGACTTTTGAGTAAACGACCTCGGCATCAGGATTTGAAGGTTCCAATTGGTTCGTATGATGATTGTGGACTTGGGCGTATGCCCGGATCGGGTTTTGGATGACCCGGGAGCGTTATAACGCTTATTGTGAAAAATTGGCATTTTGGAAGAATTTCATGAATTTGGGTTGAAGTGTATTTTAATGTTGCCGATGTCCGTTTGGGGTTCCGAGCTTGGGAATAGCTCCATATGGAAATTTTGGTGTTAGGATCACGTCCAGATGTGGATTTGGAGGTCCGTAGGTCATCTCGGGGTCGTTTGATGAAAGTTGGAAGTTGAAGGTTTTTGGAAGTTTGACTGAGAGTGGACCTTTTGATATTCGAGTTGGATTCTGATTCTGAAAGTGGAGTAGGTCCGTAATGTCAATTATGACTTGTGTGCAAAATTTGAGGTCAATCGGAATTGATTTGATAGGTTTTGGCATCGAATGTAGAAGTTGAAATTTCTTATTTTTGTTACGCTCGAATTGGGGTGTGATTCGTATTTTTAGTGTTGTTTGATGTGATTTGAGGCCTCGACTAAGTCTGTGATATGTTTTGAGACTTGTTGGTATGTTCGGACGGGGGTCCCGAGGGGCTCGGGTGAGTTTCCGGGTGGTTTCAGACCATTTCTAGGCCATTTTTAGCTGTTGATTTTTGGCTACAACAGTGTGCTAAGCGATCGTGGGGAATTGTCTGCGATCACAATGAGTAAATAGGAGAAATTGGCCAGTGATTCGCGATCGTGGAAGACCTTTCGCGATTGCGTAAAGGAAACTTTCTGCTGCACTGACCCGACTTTGAAAACGTATATCTCGCAATCTATAAGAAATTTGGAGATGATCCAAAAAGAAAGTTGTAGCCCTTTGTGTCTAGTTTTTAAAAAATCAAACCATTTGGCATTTGGAGTTGTGTACAAAAGGTTATGATTGGTACACTACAGGCTATCCGAGAAGATATTTGGAAATCGCGAAGAAGAAATTTGTGTTGCACAGGGCTGACTTTGACAGTTTATATATCGAAATCTATAAGGAATTGGGAGATGACCGAAATATGAAATTTGTAGATCTTGGTGTCTAATTTTCAGAAAATTAACCATTTGTCATGGAGTTTTGTACAAAACGTTATGACTATTATACTAGAGGCTGTCCGGAAGAGTTGGAGAAGGCTGTTGGAAAATTTTATTCTTCTCGATTGGGGGAGAACGACCACGATCGCATAGAGTAAAAAAATGATGGAAAAATTTTGTGCTTCGTAATCCCGCAAGTTTGGCCGCGATCGCATTGGGTAAATGACTGGGCAACAAATTTAAGTTATGAAAATAGGACTCCATTTTTAACGATTTGGAGCTCAGGAAAAGGCAATTTTTGAGAGCTTTTCAAGGGAAACCATTAGGGTAAATGTTCCTATCCTATATTGATTATATTTCATTATTTCATACTTAATTTCATCATGAATTCGTAAATAAATGGAAGAAAAATAAGATTTTTATAAAATCTTCCAAAAATGTAATTTGAAAATTTGAAAGGTAATCTGATGTCGGAATTTGATAATTTTTTATGGTTGGACTCGTCTAGGAATGGGTGTTCGGATTTCGTGAGTTTTATCGAGATTCGAGACGTGGGTCCCACTGTTGAATTTTGAGATGAGTTTCAGATTATTATTCGGAAGATTAGTAATTTCATATGAAATTAATTCCTATGATTCGTGTTGAGTATATTGAATTGTTTGTGACTAGATTTGAAGCTTTCAGACACCAATTCGCGAGGTAAAGGTTTAGTGGAATCTTGAATATGGTTACGAAGCGAGGCAAGTCTCCTGTCTAGCTCTGTGAAGAGGAAACTACCCCTAGGTGTTGTAATTTATATTTGCTACTTGTTGCGGGGGCTATGTGCGCACGAGGTGACAATAGTTTGTACATATCTACATTCATGTTATTGTCCGAGTAGACTCAGGTTCACGCCATGCTATAACTGTACTATTTGAGTTATCTCTTTCCTATTATATTCTTTTACTTCACATTACTACTTGAGACTAGACGTGCGTAGAGTGATAGACTTGCTATTGTAGAGATTTGTCGAGTTTCATGATTAGCCGCGGAATAATTGTGTTCCTCTTACGGATTTCTCCCACGCTATGCGTTTTTATCGAAAGGTTTTCCTTAAAATTATGACTCACACGTTTATTCGTGAATGGGGTCTAGGACCCATTTAAGCTTCTTATTCTAATGGGATCGGGTCGTTTGCCTTGGCAAGATTATGTACCACACTATCATGGGAGCAGGCCGTTCGCCTCGACAGTATAATAGACGCATCTATGGTTCATGTCGTTTGACCCTCGGCAATGTACATATTATGATGAGATTAGGTTGTACGCCTCGGAATCATGCTTAGTATTTGACAAGAAGTCAGTGTATCTATGAGTCTTCCTGATTTGAATTATGACGACCTATTTGGTTAGGTCCATTTTATATATATATATATATATATATATATATGATCCGGTTGAGGAGTTGTCACGACCCAAACTCTCCCTCCATGAATTGTCGTGACAACACCTAGTCTCTACGACTAGGTAAGCCTAACACTTTGCGGAAATAAAATAAAAGCATTAACATTAACAACTAACAGTAACGATAATCTAAATAAGCAATTAAATGCCGCTCGGCATATACAATTACCAACTTCCAAAATTTACAAAACAAATCCCAAGACCCGGAACACCGTAAGTCACAAGCTACTAAGAAGTCTTAATTGTTCTATACATCATTTTCTATAAAAAAGAGGGAAAAATGAACATAAGGGGATACAGGGGAACTTCGAGAATCTACGGGCGCGGGCAGATGTACCTTGAAGTTTCCGACAGCAGCTACTGCGACTAGTAACGAGGCTGGTGAGATCAACCTGGATCTGCACATGAAAAACATGTGCAGAGAAGGGCGTGAGTACACCACAACGGTACCCGATAAATGCCAAGCCTAACCTCGGTCGAGTACTGATGAGGTCAGGTCAGGGCCCTACCGATATACATATATATATATACATATATATATATATATATATACATATATATATATATATACATA
>ML303121.1:0-40925 GCA_005239505.1 Nicotiana paniculata
GGCGACTCTAATAAAAATAAAATATTCCCATTTCGAGTAATGTCACTTTAAGTGAAAAAACTCTCGTACCCCCTTTGGGGCGTATAAAAATAGGAGGTGTGACAGGAGGTACACCTGGTATGGTACTGATACCTGTGAAACTCACTGGATTGGAGAATTATGGAATGTGGAGTAGATCGATGCGAATTGAACTCATGGCGAAGAGGAAATTAGGGTTTGTAACTAGTACCTTTATGCGAGAATCTTTGAGGTGGAGCATGCGCAATGGGACACTTGCAATGCAATAGTGCTTTTGTGGATCATGAACAAAGTATCAGTTGACCTCCTCCGTAGAATTGTGTATGCATCTGACTCACACGTTGTCTGGCAGGACTTACAGGAGCGATTTGACAAAGTAAATCGCATGAGGATTTTCAATTTCACCGGCAAATTACGACACTGACACAAGGTACTAATTCAGTTTTTGTGTATTTTTCAAAAATGAAGGAATTATGGGATGAATATGATACAATGGACCTCCACCTGGTTATGATTGTGCCAAGTCTAAAGATTATATAAAACACTTCTATCAACAGAGGTTACTGCAATTTCTTAGTGGTTTAAATTATTCGTATGACCAAGCTAGAAGGAAATTTTGTTGAAAACTACTATGCCCACACTTAATCAGGCTTATGCCATGATAGTTGAAGATGCAAACCAACACTCTGTTGGTTTAAGTGTGTCTGCTGAGAAGGAAGATCCAATGGCTATGCATATGAATCGTGGACAGGGTTATAAAGGTAAAAGGACCTTTATAGTGTCTGAATATTACAACATAAAGGTGAATTCAAAGGAGAATTGCTATAAACTAATTGGATACCCTACTGATTTCAAGCAAAAGAAAAAAAGACCCTATGGAAGTGGAAATGTTGATGGTCCAGCTGGTTATAGAGGCTAAGCTAGGTATGGAGGACAATGTGGGAATGGTATAAAACCATTTGCTGCTATGAACAATGCCTCCAGCAACATGGAAAGTCAGACACAAGCACAACACAGCCTTGAAGGAGTTTTAGAAGGAAAAATTCCTCACTTCACTGAGGAACAATACAACTAGATTCCAAACCTGTTGAACAAGGATGCAGGGGAAAACACTCAGGTTAACATGACAGGTAATGATATATATTGTTTTTTGTCAAAGTTGACAAATGATGAATGTATTGTTGATTCAGGAGCATCACACCATATAGTATCAACAAAGATCTATTAGAACTAGGTCACTTCTCAAGGTCACACACATGTGACAAAGTGCACTTACCTACAGGAGCTAAAGCAAACATAACACACACTGGTGAAGCCCCTCTATTTGATAACAAGAGAATTATAAATGTGTTATTTGTCCCAGACTTTAAGTACAATTTACTATTTGTATCAAAATTGACCAAGGAACTTATGTGTTCAATAGCCTTTTTACCTAACTTCTGCATCTTTTAGGAGCTTTACAGTGGCAGGGTGAAGGGGATTGGTAGAGAAAAAGGTGGTCTTTACATATTCAAGAAAGGACTTGGTAGTGAAGAAGACACGGGACACAGAATAGTGGCAATAACTTGTAAGGAGGACTACAACTTGTGGCATAAGAGGCTGGGCCATCCTTCCTTGTCAGCAATGAAATATATGAAAATTGTGCATAGTAATGTAGACATTACTTTGATAAATATGTGTCCAGTTTGTCTTTTAGCAAAACAGACTAGATTGGTGTTTCCTACTAGTAGTTCAAGAGTTGCTTCACCTTTGAGGACCTTATATAACACCAACATTTGACAAGAAGTACTATTTCTTAACTGTGGTTGATGACTATAGTAGATATACATGGATTTACTTACTATGGTTTAAGACAGAAGTTATAGTTAGTATCAAGTCTTTCCTTGCCATGGTTAAGACCCAGTTTGGGGTCATAGCGAAGGTGATTAGGACTGATAATGGAACAAAATTCTTTAACTCACAATGCAGTTCATTGTTTCAAGATCTGGGAATAGTTCATCAGAGTAGCTGTGTGCATACATCCCAACAGAATGGAGTGGTAGAAAGGAAGAACAAACATATTCTAAATATAGCCAGAGCATTGAGATTCCAATCTAAAATGCCAATAAGATACCGGGGTATTTGCATTGAAACTGTAGTATATTTGATGAATAGACTGAGTTCTGTTGTGATCCAAGAAAAACGTCGCTATGAACTTCTATACAAGAAGAAGCCTTCTTTAACACATATGAGAGTTGTTGGGTGTTTATGTTATGAAACAAATGTACTCAAAGGAGACAAGTTTGGAGAAAAGGCTAGAGATGCAGTTTTGATGGGATATTCAGAGACTCGGAAGAGTTACATACTTTTGGACCTCCACACACATCAATTTTTTGTAAATAGAGATGTCATAATCAAGGAAAATGAATTTCTTTTTGCCAAGGCATCTATCACAGCTCAGGACAAACACCATGATACTCCTACTCTTTCAAAGCAGAACAACTTGTTTGATGATTGTTTTGCAGGTGAGGAACAACCAAATGACAGTGCTTATTAAGGACCTGTTGTGGCATATGATTATGTCATCGAAGATCATAATGAAGGGCAGAGTATTTCTAGTGCAGAACATACACTCTCACCTACTGATGAAGAGCAGCTGATGACAGATACAGGAGAAGCCTCATCTCTTGAGGAGTTGCAGGTTGATGAGGGTGAAGTAATGACACATGATCAACCTACAACCCTTAAGAGGTCTGCTAGAACAAGAAAACAACCTATTTAGATGAAGGCCTATGTAGTTCAAAGTGGAAAAACAGGGAACAAACATCTCATTTCAAATCACCTGTATTATGACAAGGTTACACCAACTTATCAAAGCTATCTTGCCAAGTTCTCCACCTTAATTGAGCCTCAGACTTTTAAGGAAGTAGTTAAGGATGAAAGATGGATAGAATCCATGAAGCAAGAAATTAAAGCCTTGGAAGAAAACAAGACCTGGGAGGTAGTAATTCTTCCTAAGGGTAAGAATACAGTTGGTTCAAAGTAGGTATACAAAATCAAATATCAAGCTAACGGTGAGGTTGAAAGGTTCAAGGCAAGGCTAGTTGCAAAGGGCTACAGTCAAAAAGAAGGATTGGATTATCATGACACCTTTTCTCCTGTGGTTAAGATGGTTACAGTGAGGACAGTAATTGCATTAGCTGTCTCCAAGGGCTGGAATCTGTATCAAATGGATGTGTATAATGTCTTCTTGCAAGGTGATTTATATGAAGAAGTTTATATGGAAATGCCAGAACGTTTCAAGAGACAGGGGGAGCATAAAGTTTGTATGTTGCTTGGATCCTTATATGGATTGAAATTGGCATCCAGGCAGTGGAATATTAAGCTAATAATGCATTAGTAGAAGCAGGTTTCATGCAGAGCAACTATGACTAATCATTGTTTACCTTAAAAATGGGACAGGATGTGGTGATTGTTCTAGTGTATGTGGATGATTAACTCATCATTGGAAGCAACACTGAGTTGATTGATGAAGTTAAAGGGTTGTTGCACAAAAAATTCAAATTGAAAGATCTAGGAGAGCTCATGTACTTCCTTGGTATTGAAGTCTTGAGGTCTAAGTCAGGTGGCATCCTAAATCAAAGGAAGTATGTATTGGAGTTGGTTTCTGATCTAGGCCTAAGTGGTGCTAGGGTGGCCAACACACATTTGGAATCCAATCTAAAGTTAACAATTGTGGAGTATGACAAGGCAGTTGGAATCAAAGATGATGAAGTGCTAGAAGACATCAACAAATATCAGAAGTTAATTGGGAGGCTAATGTATGTCACTATCACAAGCCATGATATCAGTTTTGCAGTCCAAACACTCAGCCAGTTCATGCAAGCACCAAAGAAATTACATTGGGAAGCTGCAACAAGGTTGGTCAGATGTCTAAAAGGCACAACAGGTCAAGGTATTTGGCTACTGGCTACAGAAGCCAATGAATTGACATGTTGGTGTGATTCAGATTGGGCATCATGCCCAAGTACACGAAGTCAGTGATAGGGAATGTGGTGAAGCTTGGGGACTCTTTAATTTCTTGGAAGTCAAAGAAGCAACAAACAGTATCTAGAAGCTCAGCAGAGACAGAATACAGAAGCTAGCATGGCATCAGCAGTAGAAGAAATTACTTGGTTGTTGGGGTTGTGCAAAGAGCTGGGCATTGGAGCTAGAGAACCAGTGATTGTGCACACTGACAGTAAGGCTGCTATGCAAATAGCAGCCAATCCAATTTTTAATGAACGAACAAAGCATATAGATATTGATTGTCATTTCATTAGAGACAAGATCAAGTGTGGAAGGATCAAGCCTGTATATGTTCCTACAAGGGATCAATTAGCAGATTTTTTTGACTAAGGGGTTAAGTCATGCATCACATGTATATCTATTGAGCAAGCTGAGAGTGTTTAACATTTTTCTCCCTCCAGCTTGAGGGGGGAGTATTGAGATGCACATATGGCAGGCTGTGTATAGCTAGCTGTCAGCTAGATGCCAACAAGAATAATTTAAGTTAGTTGTAAGATGTAGTTAGGTGGTTAATCATATAGTTAGTCGGTTAGGACATTTGTGTATATATACACTCATTAGTGGCGATGAAATAGTGAGATTTTCACTTTTCTTCTGCAATTCATCTCTCCTCTTTCTCTTTAGAACATTCTAGAGCATCGATGCTCAGAATTGTTAGATAATCTTAGCATTTTGGCATATACCAAATAAACAACTTGAGAAGATGAGGACAAGAGAGTTTATAGAGGGTAAACATGCACCAAACTGAAATAACGTTCTGTATTCACCCAAAACGACGCAATCAAAATCTAAAAAGAAAATCTCCATTCACGCCAATTATCTACTGGTCCCCAAAATCTGCGCCTTCCAAATCCAAATACATGTACATCAACTTCAAAAGGTCTCCTTTTTCTTCCCATTTTCCTCTGGGATTGGACGGACTACGAGGAGAGAATAGAAGAAGTCTATTTTATGAGTCTTACAAATATTGATTTTTTCATTGGAGATATCTAAAATATTACGCGAGAGATTCATAAATAATATACATGAGATTTTTTTAGAATCATTTATTTCTATTCAATGCTAACTAGCTAGGTAGTAATAGGAGATCATTTCTTTCTGATCGAGAACATTTACCTACTTCAAAATTTAAATTGCAAAATACTATGTACTTTTTGTTGCTATTCACGAATAGGGATAATGTTGGGACTACGATAAGAAGACTTTTAGTCATAATCGTCCACCCTTCTATGCAAGTAAAGATAAAAATTGATAGAGAAATCGGAATAAAATTCTACAACATAACGAGACAACTAATGACGGGGGGAAACAATGAAGCTATCGGTTTGATGTGGAATAAACCTCGCCCTTATTGATGCTCAACAGTTTATGTTCCTCCTTTATTCGGGTTTAAGTCCGAATAACGGATATATGCCACAGCAAGTTTAATACACATGTTTGAGCTATTTTATCTTACTTAACGAAAATTTGTCCCTACAAAAACTAAAAGAATTAAATTTGAGTCCATATACAGAGTTTACGTCTGGATTACGGTTATGTATATGCTGAAATGAGTAGCACCGAGAGTATAGGTCAAGATATGGAACAACTACTTGTTAGTAATCTCTGTTTGTAAAATAATTCTCGAAACGGAAATAATGAAAAACAGAAATGTAGAAATTAATCCGAGCACACTAAATTCACAATTTTTCTTAAGGAACTAAATCCTCTCGTAGTACTCGAGGTTGTGGATTATTTTCATTCAAGTTGGGACAGGTTACATACTGATGTATCGGTACTTCAAATCCTAGTGTTTTAGCGAACACAAATGGCGGCAGCAATCACGCTACGGGAATGGCGTGGTATTTATAGTTAACAGGTTGGGTTCAACTGAAAAAGTGCAAGTCTTCCAGATGATTGTTCACGTAAAATGGTTACGTAAACAGTTGTTTGGGTTAAGAATACTAATTTAAATTTACTATTTAACAAATACATTTAGTCCAATAACTTAATCAATCAAATTATTATTTGATTGAAGCGGGGCCGAGCGATGACGAAGACGCAAAACTTACCTTCTTCTTAATTCTTTAAGAGCTAAAGGAAGTATAATTATATATATACTCAACAAATGAGCTTTCGTCCTCCGGTATGAAACAATATTCATTTGTAAAGGAGGGAAAATCAAATTCTCATTTTCTCTTCCATTTTCCATCCACCTCAATTTTAACTAAAAACCCTAACACTACTACTAGTTGTTTTCATGAGAAATTTCAATCCACATCCTTCTAATTTCGTTATAGTTCTCTTCTGATATATACATAAAGAAACAAACTAACGGAAATTTCCACTATTAGCGTTTCTTCTGAACTACGAAATTCTACAAAACCATGCAAAAGCAACAGTTCTGATAATCAAGTTTTCTTCAAGAGGTCAAACCATTTTTTAACACTCCGATCCTTAGGAATCACTTTCATATACTTATCCATTTACGCGGAGATCAATTAAAGCGTGAGTCCAAATTGCATGCAAACATACAAAAACGCGTAGAAATTAACCAAAAAGAAATGACAATTTTGTGTCTGATATGTCTCATCGATGAGGTGAAAGAAAGAATGATTTAATCATCAAAAGTAGTGTCTCAAGGGAAAAAACACAAAAAGGAAATATTGCCGTGATTTTGTGAGAGTACTAAGTTTCCAAAACGAATAGCAACTCCAATATATTTTGTCATATAATATTGGACAAATGAAGAGGTCTCCATCATTACTGTTGTAGGTTTGTGCACTGAGAAATTACTATTGAGAGAGACAGTAGCAGCTCAAAATTGCAGTACAGTTACGTACTTCATTTGTTTATCAGCTGGATCGGAGCATGACGTTGAGCTAGCTGCTTCTGATAAATTAATTAGCTGCTAGTTGATGTGAAGTCAGCTTTTTCTTAGATTAGTAATAATGCCGTGATAAGGTTGAAGTCTTTGCTATTTACTCGACTAGGGCAGTGTTTTGTGGTTTCATATATTTTATAAAGTGGAGTGTCAATGTGAGTGTGACTTTATAAGAAATTGAAAAAGATAGTACTACTTGTATTTCCCTTAAGTCTTACTTCGTCAACAACAAAACCCATCTTTCTATGTTGTGTTTTCACGAGTAAAGGTTAACTTAGATCTGAAATGAACTGCATGCAGTTTCCACAAGAAGAGCTTGGAATAGTCCAGCTGCCATAAAATTACAATTACTATCTCGCAATCTCAAATTAGTTGGGGTCATTTGGTCATACGAATTGTCTTTATTATCATAGTATATTCACCAACACAGATAAAATAAAGAAATATACACCATTGAAATTGTTTGCTTTTAAGACTAGGAAAAAGTTAGAAGAAAAATTACATGACACATCAAATATATACACTCTATTTATCATTTGTAGTTATACTTTCAAAAAATTTACAATTCATAGCTATATTTGAATTTTATAGCAAATCCATATGTAGCACTGAAACAAGAAATAATTTTTTTTGAATTGAGAAAAGAGAGCAACAAGCTCTCATAGCTAAGTTGGTTAGATCAGTGCTCGCTTAGTAGGGAGGTTTTGAGTTCAACTCAATAAGAACATTCTGTTTTTCTGTATTTCGTCTTTACAGTACTCGTTGTGCGGACGAATACATCTATAATTACTAGAGTTTAAAATTCCTCAATAAATATGGGTGAATTTAATGGTCTCATCTTATCTTAGGCGTACACCACGTGTAGGCAAACTTCTATAGTACTACTTTTCAACAATGTAAAGAATGTGAAATGGAAACACCGATGAGTATTCGCTGGACGAACTTTCTTTTAAGTGAGAGATTTGTAACCGTACTCTATATTTGTGTCACTTTTTAATTTGTATCATATTTTTAAAGTTATTAATTTGGTAATCAGCTGATAAAAAATTCGTAATAATATGACAATCGCACCCATGACAAATCGCGTGATCTGCAACCTTATTCGTGAAAAAAGATCTCCTCCTCTCCTCTCAACAACTTTATTAAAAAATCAGAAACTCGTCCAGATTCATCTTCAGAACTACACTTGCATGAAGTTGTTTCACCTTGAAGCTAAAACTTCATACTAATGTAGCCTGGAGTTATTTCATATTGAAGCTAAAACTTCATGCTAATATAGCATGAAGTTGTTTCACATTGAAGCTAAAACTTCATGCTAATGCATGTTGAAGTTATTTATCATGCAGTCTACAGTTTTGTCATGAGTTTTATCCGAAACTTCAGTCTAAACATGTCGAAGTTATTTAGTTCATTTGCTAAAACGTCAGTTTAAACATGTTGAAGTTATTTAATTAGTTCATTTGCGAAAACTTCAGACTAAACATACTTAAGCTTTTTATTCATTTGCTAAAACTTCAGACTAGACATGCTTAGGTTTTTGTCTTGCAGTATGTAATTTTCTAATGAGTTTTTGCTAATGCATGCTGAAGTTATTTAGTTCATTTGCTAAGACTTCAGACTAAACATGCTTAAGTTTTTTAGTTCATTTGCTAAAACTTTAGATTAAACATGCTTAAGTTATTTAGTTCATTTGCTAAAACTTAAGACTAAATATGCTTAAATTTTTTAGTTCATTTGCTAAAACTCAGACTAAACATGCTTAAGTTTTTTAGTTCATTTGCTAAAACTTCAGACTAAACATGCTTGAGTTTTTATCTTGCTGTATGTAGTTTTCTAATGAATTTTTTTCTAATGCGTGTTGAAGTTATTTAGTTCATTTGTTAAAACTTCGTACCAAAACATGTTGAAATTTTGTCTTGCAATCTATAGTTTTGTCAATAGTCCTGAAGGGCAAAATTATCTTTTTAAAACATTTTTAACAAGAAAATGGATACGGATACAAACAAAAAAATAAAACGGATATAAATTAAAAGGGGGCGACCAAATAAGACGCCCCGTGCAATTTTTACCTTTAAAGCCATATGTATGAGGAAGACCGGAACCGAGGTATTATCACTTTTAGCCCGTGCCAGAAACTATTTACATCTAGTAGCCGAAAAAATGTATAAAATTTATATATAACTTACAGAATATATATATATACAAAAAATATAGAAATTTTCGGCTAGTGTCATTTTTCCAAATGTTAAGGGGCGTACTATGAGAGGCCCGAGGCTTCGGACCGGCCTTGTTTATCCAAAAAGCCTAATTATTTGAATAGAATGAAGCCCAACCCGAGTCCAAAATCATCACCGCTTCTTCTCTTGTTCTAAAACCCTATGAAAAACCCAAGTTCATTGTTGCAGAAACATAACGAACCATGGCCATTTCCAGTGGTTTCGCATTTTCTTGTCGTCCGCATTTTACCCTCTCTCATGGCATGCGAAAGGTGCCTCTTTTGTTCTTTCTTTACTCATTAAAATGCACATGCCTATTTTTCGATTATTTACTGTAGAGTTGGAATATCATTTGAAGCACTCTTTAATTCTTTCTTCAGGTATTTATCAGCTGTGCCGCAGCAATTGAAGAGACCGACAGTGGAAAAGGTAGTTAAATTTCGAGAAACTTAAATTCTTATTAAACTCAAAAAAAGGCGATAACATCCTAGTGGCATTACAGAACCAGCAGAATGGAAGAGGTTCAATTCCAAGGAATTAGGAATTAGCAGTTCGATGGTCCCAAAGCCTACAAGAGTTGTTCTTAATGGTCTCAAAAGTAAAGGTACTAAATAATTCGCACTTTATTATAATTTGCTGCTTTATGTTTTAGTTTAATTTTATTTTTGGTTATTAAATTAAAACAATCGGCTGGTAGTACTTGTTCTAGCTATGGAAATTACTTGCTTGTTAGCTATTTGGGTAAATGTAATGAATGGGACTAGTCTTCATTGTTCATGTTACTCTGCTTTGTCCTTTACTGTCATCAGCAGTAATGCAAAGAGTGAAAGGTGAATATTTATGGCGATAAACATGTGTAAAACAAGAATATAGGAGGGTTTAAGCTTTGCCTAAGAGTTCCTCAAGGGTGTCGGTGTTTATTCCTTATTTATGATTACATACTTGAGGTACATGCTTCTTTTAAGAGAAATGCAATGTATGTTGGATTTTCCATTTGGGACTTGGATTACTATTATGTTAAAGAATTTCGAGCAGCTTTAGGTGATAACTATGATGGGATTGACTTCTATTTTTATTTTAAAACGTTCCTGTTGCCTATTTTTCTGTGTTTAGCAATGAATCATCTACCATGTGCATTGGATTCCTTCGGATCTAGGGAATGTGGCGCTAGGTCAGGGTTTGGTGAACCAACTGGTAGTTCCTCTAGTTGAAGTATCAGACCCCTTTTAGTTGCCTAGGTTATTGACAAGAGATGTGTAACTTCACAGGAGTAGAATCAGGCTCCCGATGAAAGAAATCCACTACCCGCACACCCAAACAGGGGACCTTCAATTAGTCCATGTGAAGAGATTTCTCTTTATTCTTTAAACAAAAGCTTGTTTGAAGATCCAGATTTCCAAACTCCTTTACAGTAAAAACATGATGAACGAATCCTGGAGCACTCATGGAGCAATAAAAAGCAGAGAGGAACTGCAACCACTGAGACCTAGAGTTTCCCCATTTAACAGCTACCAAATACTTGGCATAATATCCCCCCCCCCCCAAAAAAAAGTGATGTAATACTCCATATGTAATTGCTTCTTGGTCTTTCAATTCTTATTGCTCAAGATGTAAGATGGTTAGGAGCCCAATCGTCTAGAGCTAGTGATGATTATATTGTGGATAATTATTGTAGCATAACGTGCAGCTGATGGTGGATAACTATTAGATATTGATTTTGTGGTGAAGTTTTCCTATTTATTTGATAAATTGTTGTCTAATGCTTTAGCTCTACGGGGTGCGAGTAATCTCTTAGTGTTCTCTTTTCCATGTGTCATCAGTTCAATGTCTTCTCAGAATTCTGATTCCATGTAAAATTCTTTCCATCTATCTTGTAGGATTTGAAGTTTACCTTGTGGGGGGCTGTGTTCGGGATCTTATTTTAAAAAGAACACCCAAAGACTTTGACATTATAACTACAGCTGAACTTAAAGAGGTTAGTCTTGGGTCTCAATTGTGTACTGGTCGTTCTTCTGCATGTGCAGTGCTAGGGACATGATAGATTTGTAGTGAATCATCTTCGACGAGATTTCATAGTAGATAGTAATACTATAGATATCGTTACTGCCTTTTGTCAGTTTCCAGGATTGTAATATAAGAGCCTTTTCATAGCAACATAGGACGACTTTAATGCCTAAAAACCTACCCCAACAACTTCAAAGCCCCTTCCTACTATGCATTGTCCTTGCTTCTTGCTGTGAAGCTCATATAATGTTATAGAGCTTATTTAATTAATTTTCTCACTATTATCTCCGCAACCATTCCTTCCATTCTGTCCCACTCAGAGTGTAATCTCAGCTCGGCAGTTGAAGGAATTTAAAACACACAAGTTAGGATGCGTCGCCTGATTAACGGAAATATTCCTTGATGATTTTATGTTTAAATCTTTATTGAGTATTCAGCTGCTTGGAAAATTGTCTTTGGTGTATTACAAATTAGAGACAACTGTGAAGGCATTAGTTTTATTAGCTAAATGTTTTTCTCTTGTAACGTGCGATGGTAACATCAAATGCCATTATATATTAGGTGAAACTTTACAATTAAAAATAATATAAGCTGAACTTTCTTTTTCTTTCAGCGTGGGATCATCGCTGTGTTATAGATCGAGTTACGAATTACTTAATTCACTTGATAAAAATATTATGATAAAATCTCAACTTCGACGTGTATTTCTCTTAAGAATAATTGCTTGTTGCTAAAACAACTATAATTTTCTCGCTAAGAAATAGTTAATTAATTAATAACACTCCATGAGGCTATGTAAACTATATGATATATTACTACTAGTGATTAAACCAAAATAATTTTCTATCCAGAATTGTGTTGAAAGCTAGTAAACCTCTTGCAATTATTTTACTATAAATCAATAATTTTTTCTGCAGCAATCCCTCTGTGGGAATTAAGACGGAAGTAAGCAAGATTACAGGCTTGGGATGGTAGATTAATAAAAATTATTCTCAATACACTACCCACTAGTTATCATATATTTTTTTTGCTTACGTGAAAATTACAAAATTAATATAAGAATAACTTATAGATAGAAGTAATATTTAAACTTAAATAAAAACTACCATTCCAGCACAATATGGAAATTTCAGATCAAGCTTGTATTATAACTGAGGTAAATGTTATTAACTCTAGTATGAACTATGAAGTAAGAAAAGCGAAGTAGGAATTTAAAAGACTAGGAAATATTTAAAAGACTAAAGAAATATTTCTGCTACAAGAAAAAGCCAAGGAAGAGACCGAGACTAGTTCTTGTGTTTTGCCAAAAAGACTTGATTCTTTTACAGAGTGAGCTTGCTATTTATAGCAACAAATGGGTCTTGGTTACTTCCCACTTTGGCCAAAATGAGATATATCAATATGGAATCTATATTGGCCAATGTGGCTTCTCTCTCCCATTTCCCACATGATATATTGACCAAAGATGACGCTTTTCTTCAGAGCTGGAAATCTTTCTAGATGTTTTGGCCAATATGAGAGTTATATTGGCCAAAGTGGCTTTCTTCCTATTTTGACTTCTAGCTTCTTCTTTTCTCCTTTTCCAAGTATTCTTCTTCTTGCAATATTTGTTAGAAAAAAATGAGAATAGGATATCACAGTGTTGTGAAAAACGTGAAGCGAGGAAAAGCGACACCCCCATTTCGCTTAAAGCGAGAAGCGAAGCGCTCGCTTTTTTGAAGTGAAGCGGAATTTAAAAAAAAAATTAAAATAAATACTGCATAGACAGCACATGCAATTCTAAAAAAATGTTCAATACTTCAATTAAAAAACTAAAGAGTAGCATCAATTAAAGCACAAAATGAGCATCCTATTCTTTTACAAGATTGTCAAATTCTTGTATTCCACTATCATTATTATATTGCTCGTCATCTTCTTCAACTTCTTCTTCTTCATCAACCAGGGACAAAGTAGTTGCCTCTTTTCCCTTCCTCTGTGAACTTGAAGTTGAGGTACTCCCCCTCAAACCATAAATCCTCTTCCCAATTCCACGCGCCTCCGCAACATCACCCCAAGTGAAATCAGAAGCATCCTCAAATACTTCTTCATCTGCATGATCTTCCGAGACTGCAGTTAGTCATTCATTAGCATCATCGATGTTGTCCAAACTAATTGGATCAATTACATTGCGAATGTTGTAACGACGCCTCAATGTTCTATTGTTCTTTAGTGAAGACTAGATCATTGAGACGCTTCAAGGTTAGTTTGTTCCTCTTTTTGATATGAATCTGCAAATATAAGTAATTAGTAAGATTAGGACAATTGAGATATTTAACTATCTCAATATACTAAATCTTTCTTTTTAGTTCTTACATGTTCAAACACGCTCTAATTCCTTTCGCACCCGGATGAGCTACATATTAGACTTAGAACCTTGATGGCAAACTTTTGTAAATCTGGAGTGGAATGGCCATATTGCTTCCACCATTCAATTGTAGAAGTAGAACAAATTTTCAAAACATAATATTGATAAAGAAATAACTTATTAACTATAAAGCAACATTTAAGCACTCGCTCACCTGGTTACTTCATCTTTTTTTGTCTAATCACCATGTTTTTTCCAAAAAGTTGCTTAACATTCCTATAAGTACTAAATTGCTCTGTTATTTTATCTTGCACAAATAAATCGGGTATCAACTTCTCAATACATTCAATGTATCCATTCCACAAAGGTTCATCTCCTAGAATCCTCTCTTCATTGTCATAAAACAGTTCCGGGATAAAAACAAGTCCAGCTGCATGCAAAGGGCGATGAAGCTGACCATCCCACCTTTTATCTATGATCTCAAAGACTCTTTTGTATTTTATGTTATTACTAAAAGAGTCTTGAATAGCTTCCTTTGCCCTATCCATTGCTTCGTACAAGTAGCGTATTGATGATCTTTGCTCCCCATCCATCAAACGAAGCAGTTTAATTAAAGGACCACCAATCTTCAATGCATGAACCACATTGTTCCAGAATGAAGGAGAAAGTATAATATCTGCAGAATCTCTCCCTTGAGCTTCCCTTCCATAGGCACTGTTAGTATACTCATCTGAAACAAACAACTTCTTCAAATTGCTTTTTTGCTCATACATCCTATGCAAAGTCAAGAAAGCGGTAGCAAATCTTGTCTTTGCAGGTTTCACCAAGCTTCTTTGTTTAGTGAATTTCTTCATCATATTCAATAGCAAAGGCCTTTGAACAATATAGGAATGCACTCTAATTACCTGATTAAAGACTGAATTGAAGGGTCTTTCCTTGAAAATGTCACCGAAGATCAAATTAATGCAATGTGCTGCACACGGAGTTCAATAAATATGCGGGTACCCAACAGACATCAAATCACCAACTTTAACATTTTCGTCGGCGTTGTCCGTGACAACTTGAACAACATTTTCTGCTCCAATAGAGTCTATTGTATTCTCGAACAAAGAGTACATTTTGGTTGAATCAGTCGAAGAGTCGCTTGCATCAACGGACTCAAGAAACAGGCTTCCCTTAGGAGAATTGACTAAGATATTGATGATCATTTTTTCATTTCTTGCCGTCCGCTTATCCATCATAATGGAATAACCGAACTTGTTCCATTTTACTTTGTGCTCCCCCACGATTTTGTTCACCTCTTCCAGCTCTTTTTTTTTTAGATACGGACCTCTATTTTCATGATAAGTTGGAGGCTTCATTTCTGGACCATATTGGCCTACGACCTTAATAAAAGCAGAAAAAGTGTCAGTATAATTAACACAATTAAAAGGAAGACCTGCATCATACATCCACCGCGCAAACATTGTAACTGCACGATCCCTCAAAATCGCTTTGGCATCAATTTGAGGATTACCACTTTTTCCTCCCTTATCTCCGGATTTTTGCGGGAAGTAACAATCCATAGGACCTTTGATCTTGTCAGTAGGTCCACAACTAGAAGACATTGTTTGCATCCTTCCTCGCTTTTGTGATTTTGATGGAAGCGAGGAAGCATCGTCACCTTCTTTTATTTCATCATCGTCATCATCAAGATTATACAGTTCTTGTTCATGAATCATTTGTCTTTAACTCTTTTTTTTTTGAAGGAATGCTTTCAATTCTTCCTTCACATGCGACTGAACTTTAGGACAAGATGCGACATTTGGATCACCACCGATTAGATGCTGTTTTGACAATAGATTCCCCTATTTGAAATCTTATCACAAAAAAAGACATCTAATTGCCATCTTGTTGGTCTCGCTAACTCTTTCAGAGTAAGCCCAAGTCAGATTTTTCCTATCATCTTTTGGTGCCATTAAAAGAACAACTACATAACACATGAGAACTAAGAATAAAGGATATAAAAATTAGAGGAATTCACAATTAAAAATTGGGCAGTGAATTTCTGAGAAAGAACCGAAGGTAAAAAAAAAAAATCGCCAGCATTTCGTTGCTTTTTAGACGTTTAAACAGTGGAAGAAAAAGAAAAAGAAAAAGAAGAAGAAGGAAAATCAGAACATACCTGTTGCTGTTGAAGACTTGAACTTGAAGAAGAAGAAGAACCCTAGTTGATGCTTTCAAATGCTTTCAGAAATCAGAAGTCGATGAAGAAGAAGAAGTCGACCAGTGTCTCTGCTTTAAAACCCTAGTCGCTGTTGTTCGATTAATGAAAGACTAGTGTTTAATCACAAAATCTCGTTTTTAATAAAATAGGGCTGGGTCTGTTTTAAACACAGAAGCGGGCGTTTCTCTCCCTTCGCTTCGCTTTCCCGCTTCTCGCTTTTTAGTGGGAAGCGGTCACTTTTCTACACCTGAGTCGCTTCACCCTGCTGAAGTGTGCCCCTTCTCGCTTTGCTTCTCGCTTAAAGCGAGGAAGCGGGCGCTTTTTTAAACACTTGGATATCATTGTTCATGTTTTTTTTTAATTAGTAAGATATTATTATTATTCATGTTTTATTTAAAATCTTATTTCTGTATATTGAAAATACATGAATAATTTATATCCGTGGCCGTGGAAACTATACATTTGAACTTAACGGCCTACTATTATTATCAATTGTATTTGCAGGTGAGGAGAACATTTTCACGTTGTGAGATAGTTGGAAGACGGTTTCCGATCTGCCATGTGCATGTTGATAATGAAGTTGTGGAGGTCTGCCATGATCTTTTTCACTTTTCTCCAATCTAGGTGCAAAGATCATTATCGCTCTCCAAATTAATATTATTTGCTTATGACACACATCTTATTTTTATTAATTAGGTTTCAAGCTTTCACACCTCAGGAATAAGGTCTGAGAGGGGCTTGAGTTTATCTTTTGAGAAGCCAGTTGACTGTGATGAGAAGGACCACTTTCGATGGAGAAATTGTTTGCATAGAGATTTTACAATAAATGGGTTGCATATCTGATCCTAGATCCTTCTTGACTTTGCAATTATCACTGTCCCACATTGGCCAGCCACTTCCATTAATGTTGTGCTGTACTGAATTTTTTGGTTTTTTATACGTAGTTTATTATGGGTTGGATATGTTTCAGTAGACTTTTTAACTTTATCTAAAAATTCCTGAAACCTCATATTGTCTACTGGCGATTGTAATTTATCCTCTTTGTTTTTGTCAGGTTGATGTTTGACCCTTATTCAAAATTCGTCTATGATTACATGGGAGGAGTGGATGATATCAGGAAAGCTAAAGTGTGCATATAATCTTTGATGAGGTCTAATTGTTACCCTAACTCCTCTCCATTCTGATCTGATCACTTGTGCTACAGGTTCGAACAATCGGTCCTGCTAGTTTCTCACTCATAGAGGATTGTGGTGAGTGCCCTTTCATTCCCTGTTCCTTTAGTGAAGTTTGACTCTTAAATGATAGATAGTTAAGTCCTCTGTATCTGTTCGGGTATTTAGTGGCTTTTGTGTATTATCTTGCTTGAATGACTTGCTCTCTCTATATACGATACACAAGAGTGCTTAAAATTGCCAACTTCTTTGCTCTTTTTCTTTCTTCTAAAGCAACTTCACTGCTTTATTGTAATTGTTTAACTTATATTTGTTATGTAACAAAAATATCTTTACTTTGCTTTTGCAGCTCGAATCCTTCGTGCAATTAGAATTGCTGCCAGACTAGGATTTCGATTTGGAAGGGAGACAGCTCTTTCTATCAAAAACTTATCATCTTCAGTCCTAAGGCTTGATAGGGTACTTGGAGAAATCTCTTTCTCTCTCTCTATATGTGTGTGTGTGTGTGTAGTATATTTATGCGTGTAATGCTTATATGGATACCTTATGTATGTTGGTCTACCAACACAGCACTAGACCTATTATTCTGATTGGTCAAAGCACTAAAACTACTTCAAAATGTTCTATTCGGCTTTCGGTTTTTTCAGGGAAGGCTCCTCATGGAAATGAATTACATGTTAGCTTATGGCTCTGCTGAGGCTTCTCTAAGATTGTTGTGGAAATTTGGTCTTCTAGAAATACTTTTGCCAATTCAGGTTAATGTATTCTGAACCTCTGTTGCACCTTATGGTTAACTTAATTATATTTCTGATATAGCTTAATTTGCAGGCAGCATATTTTGTTCGTTACGGTTTTAGAAGACGCGATAAGAGGTCTAACATGCTTTTGGTAATTTTTTTGTATAAATCTTGCTCGGATGCTAGGTGTTTCATTTCTTCTTTTTGGGTCCACCATAGACTCTTGTCCTCGATAAGGTACATGGGGGTGAAAAACTTTTCCCCTCAAAAAGGTACATGGGGGTGAGAAACTTTTGCCCTCAAAAAGCAGTACATATTGGCCTTGAGGTGATGGAAAACATAGGTGGTTATAAGTTATTATGCTTAGTCATAGCTGCATTATTGGCTAAAAAGTGATTAACACCTTGACGTGGTGGATTTTGGACCATAACATTCAATGAAAATCTGATGGTCACAGACTCAAATTCTCCTAAAGAAGCCAATGAGAGAAAAGAAAACTAGAAACTACAGTTTTTGTCCGTTTGCAATTTACTTGGTGTTGATTTAAAGGAGAATCATTAGGTTGTAGATCTCATACTGGGACCATTTTCATTAGAATCAATGCTCTAGTAAATGCAAATAATGAATTTGAGAATAGCACTGGCTGATGGAGCAATAATTTTTAAATTCAGCAAAGAGTTGCTCATGATTGTCTTAATGTGCCATAAGATTACATTGTTATGCATGATTATTAAGTAATTTTTAAGACAGCAATATCAAATCTAGTGCATGTGCATTCTTAGAATATACATGTGGTCCTGCTTATTTTTATTTTTTCTTTTGCATTAGATGGCCTATACTACAATGAAGATAAATCATGGTTTCTCTAGCATCCTAGTTGTGCAATCATCAATTACTAACATCCAAATGCGGATTTTATTCTGATTCCCTATCTTTTTGTTGATGGACCGCTTTAATACCATGAATATAATCGTCACATATCTCCTTTAGTTGTCAATTGCAAGTTTTGACATGCTAAAAATTTTGCATATCTCATCCCTTGAACCCATTTTATGTTGATTTTGGTTTGATGAGTAAGAAGTCAAAGCTATAATGATTAACTTGTTTCTGCTTCCTTTGCAGTCTCTGTTTTCCAACCTCGATAAGTTACTGGCCCCTGATAGGCCATGCCACAGTAGCTTATGGTAAGATTCTTTGCACAGGCTTCAGCAAGTAAGATGGTTTGTAAGTCGTTCTATGAATCAATTTCATTTTCAGTTTATGGGATATCACTGGATTGCGTAGTATTATTCCTATTTCTGCATGATAATTCTCGTGTCTGGTACCAGGACCGTTCCTCTAAAAAGTTGGTTAAAGGACTGTTAAAGGTATTACTAGATTGAAAGGAAAACTGAAGAACAAAATTCTCATGTATGTATATAAAGGACCATTGTATATACTAGATAGAAATGGGAACCTAAATGACAAATCAAATATGTTTCTGTGTGATGTTTGACTTCATCAAAAAATCTATGTACCCCTAAAAAAATAATTTTGACAGAGAAGTTGCTGCTCTAACTTTTTAATATCTAAAATGTCCAACGTGATTCTCCCAGTCAGTTTGACTGGGCTTGTTTACTGGTCCAAATGTGCAAATGTTCCATATATGATAGAATAGCAAACCCTCGGATTCTTCAGTGTAATTCTTTCAACAGATTTCTCAGTCAGATAAATGCAAGCAAACAATATTTTTGGCAAGTAATTGAAAATGTGCAAGTACAGATTTTTCTATAATGTGTTTTAATAATGTTAGTATGTTTACTGCTAAGACCTATGCTTTCTTGGAGTTTTTTAGCCTTATTAAAGATTCTTATGCCCTTAGCAAGTATAGAGAACTTTTAGTGTTTTTTACTTTAAATTTTTTTGTTTGTTTTGTATGATGTTTGCCTGAGATGAATTTAAATGGAGAAACATGGTCAATGAGGATTTGTATAAGGCGAGACCTACTTGTTTGGGACTACGGTGTAGTTGTTGTCATTGTTGTTGTAATTGAGAACATGCAAGCGAACAATCTTACTGAGAGAAATCTGGCGCATTTGTTGGCCTCATAGGGACGAATTCTAATGTATGTTTGGAGCTAACTCATCTTGCTTACATTCCTATAATTTCAAGTGATTGGAGCTGCACAATCTGCACTTTTTCTTTGATCAGTAATTGCAACTGAAATCTACCTAGTTATGTGCATATATTCTTTCTGTTATTCATGGTTCCTAACCGAAGAACTAATAATTCTAAAAGAATGTGAGTAATTGGGTGAAGGTGCATGTTAACATGCCAAAAAGTTTTTCATACACATTTTTCACTTTCAGTTTTGTTCCCAAAAATGTAGATGCAGAATCCTCTTTTCAAATTCAAAGTGCATCAAAATGCTAAGAAGCTAATGTCTTTGTTGGATCAATTAGCTAAGCTTATCTGAATTCTGTATGCTCTAGGGTTGCAATTTTGGCTTTCCATAAAGCACTCTCAGATCAGCCAAGGGACCTTTTGGTGATTGCTGCATTTGGCCTTGGTGTGCATAACGGAGGCGATCTGTCAGAAGCTTTAAGTATAGCTAAAAGGATCTCCGCACAACATGATGGAAGCTTTCATGAGTTGGAGTCTCAGGATCTGGACTTGGCAGCTTTGAAAGAGGAAGTTGTGGAACTGGCAACTTCTGTTCAAAGGGCATTAACTAATATGACAGATGAGTATTTTGTGTCACGAGCAATGACCAACTATCCTAAAGCGCCGTACTCAGATCTAGTAAGCTGATTTCTCTAATATTCTTTCGTTATTGGTTTGCTATTCTTCGTGACTAGTCCTTTCTTTCCTGTCCTGGTTGTTTGGCCTTGGTTTGAATGTCTCTTCATATTTTTGGCATATAGCTATAAAGTGAAAGAAAGTTGATATTAGCTGACAAAGAAAGATGCAAGTTAATCTCTTCCTTTTTCATTCTTTTGCAGGTATTTATTCCATTAGCACTGTATTTAAGAGCGTGCAAGGTTTTCCAATGCGTTAGAATGGGGAAGGAGAAGGGATTTGTAGCTAAGCAAGGTAGCAAGATAGACTATGAGTTGTTAGCTTTGGGTAGCCTACAGGAAGTTCGACATGTCTTTGCAAGGATCGTCTTTGATACCATATATCCATTAAACATTGGCGAGGATGATACCTAGAATTTTGTTAGCGGAAATCATGTATTTTTTCCTATAGAATGTATTATCAGTTGCAGGAAAAGCCGATCCAATAAAAACAATTGTCCTGTTTGCCTTGATAAAATATTGTGTATACTCTTATCATCTGTTTGCTGGTTTTTCGTGAACGTCTTTCCTTTGTGGTGTTGGATACACAATGTATGATGAATCCAGAAAAGAAAATTCATCTCATCACATGAGAACCATGATAATTATCAAGTGGAAAAGCAACATATTTTCATTGACATTATTTTAAGTCCAAAAAGCGTGGTTACAGACTAAGGTGGGTACTTCAAGCCCAATGCTGCCGAGGATGATGTATCGTTCAAAAGAGGGGGATATGACTGCACACATTGAAAGAATGCAAAACTAATACTACATTATAGCAAATGTCAAAAACTTTAAATTGAAAGGATTCCCAGTTTCTTTGTAGTACTAGAGGAAAACAAGAAGATATCAGGGGCACATGAGTTCACGTAATCATCAGTGCTTGCTTCACTTCTGGGCAGGAGAAGCCGCACCACCGGTCGTTGGCCTGCAAGGTGAGGAATCTAAGCATCAGTTCAAGATATTATAAATACATCACAAGGTTATCTCTTGCTTGATTCAACAGTAGCATATGAAAGATAAGGAAGAAGAAGCCTACAAGCCAACGAAAACTTTGAAAGAATCATAGATTCCCCATTGTGCTCCAGTGAGTGTGCCAATCATAAATATACGAAGGGGAAGACCACGAGTACAGAGACCCCATAGGCCTAGCTTATTCACAGCCTGCAAAAGGGGAAATATTTTTAGGCATATTGCAACAAATATTAGTATAGAGGCTGCAGTGTAATGTATACTCACATCGCCAACAGTTGCCCCCTTGGCATTGTTGAGGAAAGAAACAAGGTTATCAGCAGGGTGTGATACAACAGCGCAGAGAATACCAGCCAAATATCCACCAGCAAAACTCACACCAAGCTGTGTAGTATTGCTGCACTGTTCTTTTGGTGTTGGAATGACATGTTTATAGAGTTGTTCCACTATGTTTTCAAATGATGCAAACTTCATCATGGTGTCTGTTAAATAAATAACCCATGTTAGACTCGGTCAGCCTAGTCAGTTTCCATTTTCCACAGCAATGGAACATTCAACAAAGAGCAAACAGATGCCAGACACTTTGACCGATAAACAGTTAAGAATTTGAGATATATTTATTTGTAGTTTTACTTGTGATAATAGGTCAGTTACCACTGTTACTAGGTTACCAATAATGTTTATTAGAGATTTACGCGTAAATCTGATTAAAGATATGCACACTCCCTCTTTGGAATTTATGGTCCTAAACAAGTTAAAAAGGGGTCCACAGTATTTGTGTGACTATAAAAACTTCTCATTAAATGTAGAATTGTAAGTTTAAGCTAAATTGTTTCCAAATTTAGAAAGGGATCATTCTTTTTTGAACGGACTAAAAAGTAAATAGGTTCAGATAAACCGGAACGGAGGGAGTATTGTTTTTGCAAGAAATAAGATGATGCGTTTGAGAAGGTTTCCAAGATTTAAATTAAAAAAAATATCAAAATAAAAACTAATTAAAACCAAACAACAACAATAAATAACAAAATCTCGTCAGTGGGGTCCGGAGAGGATAGCGTGTACACTTTACCCTACCCAGAGGAGTAGAACCCTCGGCTCCTAATTAAAACCAAAACCGATGGAAAATTCAAAGAACATATATATGTAAGCTTACATGGAATTTGTCGTCCCCAGAGTGGTACAATCCCCTTATAAAGCCTGTAAGAAAAATTCAAAGTTCAAGTTTACCCTTAGCAGTCAATATTGATGAAACCCCACAACAAATAAATTAACAACAAGTTATACCCAGCAGCGCCTTCAGCTTTGACAAATTTGGGAAGTCCGTCAGACAAGCCTCTAGCAAAACCAGGTTGAGTTTGGACACGAACTTTGACAGCCTCAAATGGGCAGAGTGCAACATCAGCAATAACTTCAGCAGAAGCAGAACCAGCTAGATATATCAAAGTCTTGTACTTGACGGCATTCTCAGGGCCAGCAAGGTCTGAGTAATACTTCTTGAAATATTCGTAGAATCCATATTTGCATGCTCCTTGTGCGCTGTAACCAAGTAAAGTTGGTGCCCAACCCCTAAAGAAACCTCGAATACCTTGCTCTTTAAGCAGAACTCCAAAACCAGAGGAAATGCTCTTGTACTTTGCAGGATCAATCTGACAAATCATTATTGTGTTAATATTTTTGATACCATCACGGTCATCGTACAGAACTTAAGGAGATCCTATACTATACCTGCATGTTGCACTTGACAAGATCGAGAGGGGTGACAGCCGTGTGAGTAGGACCGCAGCTCAGAATACCACCGATTGTACTGGCTGCGTAAAACGCCGGTGTATACATTTCTACTTTATACCCCGAACCCGAACCCTCCTTTGGTGCTGCAACCAAGAAATTGTTGGTTGATGATGAGGGAAAAATGGAGGGCTGAGACGAGGTATCCATTTTGCCATGATGATCCAAAGTAGTGAGATTAGAAGAACGTCCCGTGTAAAGAAAACTGGGGATCAAAGATTTTGGAGTCGAGCTATCTGGAAACGCCATTGATGCACTAGTTTGCAGGAGTGCTAATAATAAGGAGTAATGTGTGAGAAAATGTAAATGAAATTGAAAAAGAATATAATAACTCTCCAACAAAGGACAAGAGTCGAAGATGGCTATATACGTTTTATTGTAATTAATTGGCTTTTGGACCAATTTATAAATCAAAGGTTGGCGGCCTCATCACTTGGTCTGCGTTTGAATTTTATTTAAGCATTGACCTTCTTTGCTCTTGTCTTTTTAATTTTCAAAACGTTTTTTCTTCAATAGTAAAACAGGATCGAAAGACATGGTGTGACAATAATCTTTTGTCATTTTATTTATTTATTCCCTTAATTGGGAAAGGACACAAAGGGATATACTCTCCCTCCCTTCACTTTTACTTGACATATATATTAAAAATAGATTTACGTTTTTACTTGTCACTTTACGCATATCAAGAAAAGACAAATTTTTTTTATGTTATACCCATAGTATTTATTACTCATCTCAAATCATTTTCTCAAATCCAATAAAATATGCATCAATTAATATGGATATCATCATAAATTATGCACTTCATTTATTAAGTCTTAAGGGGCGTGAAAAATAAAAACGTGTCAAGTAAAAGTGAACGGAGAGAGTATAGAGCCAGGGACATATTTGGCTTCTCCTTCTTATTACTATTTCATTCTGCATTTTCCAAGCCAAACAGAAAACGAAAACAACATGAGACGTGTGAAGGATGTTCAGGTCACATGCCATGCCAATTATGCAAAGTCATTGGTAATTCAGGTTATGGCAACAGAATAATACTATTCTAATTAGAATAGTCAAACGTGGAAGAATTCTGAGAACTCATGCTAATTGCCTGCTTTGTGATTAATTAAATGCGAATTAGTAGCTGAAACTTTGCACTTTTCCAATTTCCAAAAGGTATAATATACCCCAATATTTGACCAACGAAACTTCTTTTCTCCTTCCTCCGGACTCCCTCCTAAATTCCTAACTTTTGGTAATAATACTCATTCAAGTTTCTTTCTGATAGCGTCTTCCAATTTCGTTTCTGTTTTGCAGGAGAATTTGGTCAATCCTACCTCGAATATAAAATTGGAACAACAACAAGTATTATTATACTTTTTTATTCAAATGTACTAATTAGTCGTGCAAGTCAGATATAGTTTATAGGAGAATGGTTGCAATTTCACCTTACACCACAAATAATTTGGAGTGAGAACAATCCATTAAAGGCTTCTCTTCTGCTATATTTCTCTCTTACCGTTCACAGGTCCGCGCATCTCGACGAACAACAATAATAATAAATTCAGTGTAATTCTATAAGTGAGGTCTGAGAAAGGTAATTTATATGCATATCTTATCCTACCTTGTGAAGGTAGAGAGGTTATTTCCGATAAATTCTCAGCTCAAAAAACAGTGGGAAAAAAAAGCAACCAACAATAACAACAATTAGAAAAAAATAAAAACACAACGTATAACAACAAAGATCTAGAGATAAGAAATGGAGTACAAGAATAGTACTAATACTATTAGTAGGAGGAGTCCACACATTTCGGCAGGAAAAAATAATAGTTATCTATAAATTTCTAGAAACTTGGCCAAAATAAGCCTTTCCTCAGGATAGTAATAAGTAGGAGAATAGAGTATCAGTTTTAAATCTGTAACACTACATTTAGAAATATTAGCTTTTATCATCGACTTATCTCTATAGTCGTTAGACGACGTGTTTTTTCATTTTGATGAGTGAAAGAAGTAACTTTATTAAATGCCATGCTAGAAAATTATTTTAGAGAACCTTCCACTAGTTGATTAGGCTCACATTCCCTGTTTATACTAAAAAAAAAAGATAATACATGATTACCCCATTGGGGTTATTTCATATTACCAGTTTCACGCTTAAACTTTGCAGGGGATCTATGACCCTCTTGTCTTTGTTCAAAGTGCTATAAGTACCACCCTTTCAGCCCACGTGGCATCTGAATTATTTTTCACGCAATCTTAGCGTGTGGAATTGAACAAAAACACCTCAACTCTGTTTATTTTGTCAATTTTATCCTTTTTTTTTTATTAATATCCTTTTGCTTTTTCTTCTATTTCTTCACTTCACCTTTCTTCTTTGTTTTACAAAAGAATACCCATCATTTAAAGCCTAAACTAAGAAGCCATGTTAACTGGAAAAGAAATTCAATACTGAAGAACAATAAATTAGCAATAATCCAATGAAAATAAAATGTCAAGCAAGGACATATAAAAGTGAGAAAGAGATATCGGTTTTGAATAAAAATGAAAGTTTCCATTTTTTCCGATGACTATCTTGCCGGAGTTTTCTACCTTCGCTTTTTTTGTTAAAAGATCCTTCCATTCCATCCAAAAAATCATCTCTAATACATTTTTTCTCTTCTTTTCTTTTTCTTTTTCTGCTTTCTTTTTCTTATTTTTCTTTTCAAACAACATTTCTCACCGGAAAAAATGGTCATTCGAGCGACACTTTGGATAATGGAGGATATACTAATTTAGAAAGGAAAATGAAGAAAAGGACGCAGAGCTGAGATGGAACGGAAAAAAGAAGAAGCCATGAGTAGATAAATTTGAAATTAAGAAAACATAACAGAAGAATTAATCTATTTGGGAAAGGGAGCTAGGGATTTGCTGGGAGGAAGAAGGGGGGNAGAAAAGAAATAAAAGGAAGATAAAATAAATAATAAAAAAATAATTATGAGGTATAAAAAATACGTGTCAAAATACAATTGGTGCGTGTCATATACCATTAGGGTTGGGAGATGAAGAAAAGAAATAAAAGGAAGATAAAATAAATAATAAAAAAATAATTATGAGGTATAAAAAATACGTGTCAAAATACAATTGGTGCGTGTCATATACCATTAGGGTTGGGAGATGAAGAAAAGAAATAAAAGGAAGATAAAATAAATAATAAAAAAATAATTATGAGGTATAAAAAATACGTGTCAAAATACAATTGGTGCGTGTCATATACCATTAGGGTTGGGAGATGAAGAAAAGAAATAAAAGGAAGATAAAATAAATAATAAAAAAATAATTATGAGGTATAAAAAATACGTGTCAAAATACAATTGGTGCGTGTCATATACCATTAGGGTTGGGAGATGAAGAAAAGAAATAAAAGGAAGATAAAATAAATAATAAAAAAATAATTATGAGGTATAAAAAATACGTGTCAAAATATAATTGGTGCGTGTCATATACCTTTTTAGCTGAAACTGATGTTGGTCACAAAAGATGGCATTTATTATGTTTCAAACAAAGCCGGGGGGACATAGGACCCCTCCCCCCCTCTCCAAAATACAAGGGTGAAACTGGTAATATGAGACAACGCCAATGAGGCAATTTTGTATTATCCCTAAAAGAAACTAAATACATGTATGTATATTATTTTGCCCAAACTTACTAATGATAACTAAGATATGTTTTTCTCGTACTATTAAAATAAGAATCTAAGAAAATAGAGGTTGTTTACCTGTAAAAACGGTATAGTTGAATTTGTATCGTGGTTTATTAAATTGATCCGATAAAATAAATTAATGAAGAACAAATTAATTAAAATAAAGAAAATTGAAGAAAAGACAAGCTTGAGCTTCAGAATGTTCTCACCGGAATCAAGATTAATTAGAAAATCTCGGCAATACTTGTGTAAAGTTTGAGAGAAAGAATACTAGTCTTTTCCTAACAGTATTTCTTGATGTTTTACAATAGAATGTAAGCATCTATTTATACTATAATTCCCCATTGATTACCAATATTAATGCTACAATAAAAGATAATAAAAAGGTATAAAAAGCCTAATAAAGGCTAACAAAGACGGAAGGAATCTTAGGGCCTTCAGTAACGGTCATATCTTGAACAGCTTCTTATCCGGCCACAGATTTATATCTGGTATCAATATCTTATCCGGTCATAAGGTTTGTATCTGATGTGAATATGGTTGAATCACTACTGATTGGTCATCCTTGACACGTGTTGCTTCCTAATTCACTCATCTTCTGAGACCGGTTTTCACCATATATAGATAGTCCCCCCACTTTTCCGTTACTCACTGTGACGGGACCGGGAAATGAAAGTTTTCCACCCTCGTTACTTACTCATTAAAAACCTTGCAAGAAAAAACCCATTCAGAATAAAAACAGGGCGAAGAAAAAAAGAGTGCAGAACTTAGGGATTCAGATGACAACTCCACCACTTAGTATTCTTATGTCAATGATCGATTGGCGCTGAAGGGGTACCACAGAAAACTTGATCTCTAACTTTTAATATCCACCCAGAACTTTTGAGTTTTTCACTCTTAGGTTTTTAGTTGCACCCAAAAACTTTTCTAACCTCTCAGCCTTTGAGACAGAGGATGTTAATGACCATGAATTTCGTACTTCTGGTTTTGATAAGGTCCGGAAATTTAATTCCTCGGAAAAATCAACACAAGGATTTAACGAGGTTCGACAAAGCCTAATCCTCGGGACAAAAGCAAAGAGAATTTTCCACTATGAATGAGAAGAAAAGCACAATACAATCTCTAGAATCCCCAACTACAACCCCTATATATAGATCCCAAAAGGTCCCAAACATATAAGAGAAAGGTTTTCCAATTTGACAAGGACTATAGGTTTTCCTTTCCCAATTCTATTAGGTCAATGGTTTTCCTAAACCTATAGGGATTATGGGTTTTCTAAAAATACAAGGAAATAATTCAAGCCACAAAATAACAAATATTCCCCTTGGTTTGAATTCTCTTCATCAACAGGAACAACGTCTCTCTACCTTGTCCTCAGCCCTCGCAAGGGCTCTATCCATTGTCGCACACATCAACCAAGTCTAGGAAACACCTACTCTTGTTAAGAGACTCAGTCTCTTTAGCCATAACACTAATCCGTCGGATTGGTTCTGTACTCTGAATAGCTTCTGAGTAGCTATGACACTTAAATTCATCAACGGTCTCTGCAACTGCCAAAGCAAATTCCACCGGATTCGTATATCCAAGAAGATTCCCATCAACTATGTTGCAAACCTTTGCGGTCGGTTGATCACTCTATTCTCTTTGCCTGTTGCAATGCTATATGGTTGTTGTTGCGCAGGTGCATCAACATTATTATCTTGATCAATATTTTGCACCTCCTCCACTTCCTCTACTTTAGAACTACCGGGCTGAGCTAGTGGAGATTCAATTTCTAGATCTATGCGGTTACTAACACCACGATCTGTTTCTGCTATTGTCTTCTCCCTATGATTGTCTAGTGAGGTAGATTCATTGAATGTTACATACCTACAGATAATTAGCCCTGGAGTCTTTTGATCTGTGCACCACAAACTATAACCTTCCACTCCATTTGCATACCCTAGAACTATGCACTTCTTTGCCCTTGGCTCAAGTTTTCCATCCTTCATATGAGCATAAGCAGGACAACCAAATATCCTTAAATTTGAATAATCAGCAGGCGAACCAGACCATACTGCAGAAGGAGTTTTGAACTCAATAGATGTGGATGGAGATCTGTTGACCAAATAACAAGTTGTATTGATTGCTTTAGCCCAAAAATCTTTGCTAACACATGAGTGTGAAAGCATGTTTCGTGCCCTATCACAAAGCATTATGTTCATACGTTCTGCAACACCATTTTCTTGTGGTGTTCTGACACAAGTGCGGTGTCTCACTATGCCCTCTCTGCTGCAGAAATTATCGAACTTAGAATTGTAAAATTCCAACCCATTGTCAGTTCGAATATGCTTAACTTTTCTTTCTGTCTGCCTCTCAACCATCGTCTTCCATTTAAGAAACGTCAGAAATGCCTCATCTTTTGTTTTCAGAAAATAAACCCACACCATCCTTGAGTAATCATCAATCAAAGTCATAAAATACCTGGCACCACTCTTGGAGGGAACTCTGTTTGGACCCCACAAGTCAGAGTGTGTATAATCTAACTTGTCTTTGGTCTTGTGCTCGGCCTTCTTGGTGAACTTTACCCTTGTCTGTTTACTAAACACACAATACTTACAAAAATTCAAAACTTGATTTTTGTACCCATTCAGGAAATTCTGTTTACTCAACAAAGACAATCCATTATCACTTATATGGCCAAGTCGCAAGTGCCACAACTAAGACTGATTCAGATTACTTTTCCCAGAAGCTACAACAACTTCCCCTTCAACTACACTGGCCTGAAAATGATATAATTTAGAATGCAGTTTACCCTTCATGAGTACCATGGAGCCTTTACACACCTTAAGTATTCCATTCTCAGAGTGAAATTTATACCCTTGATCATCCAAAGTCGAAAGAATTTCTCATTATCCGAGGAATATGCCAACACTTGATGTTTCTGATAATTCCGTCGAACATTCTCAATTTGATGTTACCAACCCCCTCTACTGATAATGGATTATCATCTCCCATGTAGACAGTCCCACTCATTTTCTTGTAAGTTGCAAACCAATTCTTGTGTGGACACATGTGGAAAGTAGCACCAGAATCAAGAACCCAAGAATTCTTCCTATGACTAGAACTCACAACACAAGCTTCCCCTACATAGTCACTATCATCAGAATTATTGTCAGTGCCAACAATATTTGCCGAATTATCTATTTTCTACTTCCCTATTTTCTCCTTCAGCTTGGGACAATCTCTCTTGTAGTGATCTTGCTCCCTGCACTCATAACATTGTTGCTTCCCCGCACTCATAAAGAGACAAAGAAGGAAGACCTGAAGGAGAGGGCTTTGAGTGCAATCTTCATGAGCGTTATAGATAGCGTTCTTCGGGAAATTGCTGAAGAAACTTCTGCAGCAACAACATGGAAGAAACTGAAAGATCTGTATTCTAAGAAATCGCTAACACACCGTCTCTACCTGAAAAAGATATTATAAAATCTCCGTATGAATGAATGTACACCTGTTAAAACTCATATTGATGAGTTTAATTCAATTATAATGGACCTGAAGAATGTAGATATCAAAATTGAGAGATGAGAAATCTACTATATAAAGGAGAGTACAATATCGAGAGAACAACCTCACGAAGAGGTAAATACAAGTGACACACTAACACTTGTCCCGTAAATTTCTCCCCCTAAACACAACTCTCAAACCCCATATGGCTACATTGTGGATGCTAATGAATGAGAAGGAAGGATCCTCAATTTATAGAAGTCCAAACTTTTTTCTACAAGAAAAAGGACTAGCCAAACATGGAAGAATAATTATTTTCCTTCTACAAAAGGAAAACCCAATTATGGTAAATATATTGTCCTTTCCTTCAAGAAATAAGAAAATCAAATATGATAAGAAAATCAGGACAACCCCTAACAATTCTCCCCCTTGGTCTGAATTTTCTGACAAAATAAATATGATCCACCTTTTTTACATAGCCTTCAATAGGTCACATCTCCAAATATCCACTGCAAAGTTTGTCTCAACGAGAGTAGAACTTCGGTCAAATTTCTCGAACAAAAATCATGATTATCGTCAAATAGATTGCGTCTAGAACGGAACCCGCCAAGATGAGCTTGTCTTGATCCTCGCTCTGATACCACTTGTTAGGACCGAAAAATCAGGTGTCATGGGGGAGCTAGTAAAGCAAACCTTGAACGACGATAAATCCAACAACAAAAGAGAAATCTACCAAAAGAGACACAAACATTTAACGTGGTTCATCCAATTAACCTTCGTCCACGGGAGATGAGAAATTTACTATATAAAAGAGAGTACAATATCGAGAGAACAACCTCACAAAGAGGCAAACACAAGTGACACACTACCACTTGTCCCGTAAAGTTCTCCCCCTAAACACAACTCTCAAACCCCATATGGCTACATTGTGGATGCTACTGAATGAGAAGGAAGGATCCTCAATTTATAGAAGTCCAAACATTTTCCTACAAGAAAAAGGACTAGCCAAACATGGAAGAATAATTATTTTCCTTCTACAAAAAGGAAAACCCAATTATGGTAAATATATTGTCCTTTCCTTGAAGAAATAAGAAAATCAAATATGATAAGAAAATAAGGACAACCCCTAACACATGCAACCCCACCTTGTGAAGGTAGAGTGGCTATTTTCGACAAACCCTCAACTAAAAAAATAGAGTAAAAAAGCAACCAACAATAACAACAACAAGAAAAAAAAAGGCACAACATATAATAACAAATATCTAGAGATTAAAAATGGAGTACAAGAATAGTACTAATACTAGTAGTAAGAGGAGTCCATGCATTTCGGCAGGAAAAAATAATAGTTATCTATAGTTTTCTAGAAAGTTGGCCAAATAAGCTTTTCCTCAAGATAGTAAGTAGGAGAATAGAGTATCAATTTTAAATCTGTAACACTACATTTAGAAACATTAGCTTTTATCACCGACTTATCTCTATAGCTGTTAGACGGCATGTTTTTCCATTTTGATGAGTGAAAGAAGTAACTTTATAAAATGCCATGCTAGAAAGTTATTTTAGAGAACCTTCCCCTAGTTGATTAGGCTTACATACCGTGTTTATACTAAAATAAACTAAATACATGTATGTGTATTATTTTGCTCAAACTTACTAATGATAACTAAGATGTATTTTTCTCGCACTATTAAAATAAGAATCTAAGAAAATAGAGGTTGTTTACCGGTAAAAATGATACAGTTGAATTTGTCGTGGTTTATTAAATTGATCCGAAAAAATAAAGTAATGAAGAACAAAGTAATTAATATAAAGAAAATTGAAGAAAAGACAATCTTGAGCTTCAGAATGTTCTCACCGGAATCAAGAATAATTAGAAAATTTCGACAATACTTGTGTAAAGTTTGAGAGAAAGAATACTAGTCTTTTGCTATCAGTATTTCTTGATGTTTTACAATAGAATGTAAGCATCTATTTATATTGTTATTCCCCATTGATTACCAATATTAATGCTACAATAAAAGATAATAAAAAGGTAATAAAGGCTAACAAAGAAGGGAGGAATCTTAGGACCTTCAGTAACGGTCATATCTTGAACTGCTTCTTATCCGGGCACAGATTTGTATCTGGTATCAATATCTTATCCGGTCATAAGGTTTGTATCTAATGTGAATGAGGTTGAATCACTGCTGATTGGTCATCCTTGACACGTGTTGCTTCCTAATTCACTCATCTTTTGAAACCGGTTTTCACCATATGTAGATAGTCCCCCCACTTTTTGGTTACTGATCATGCTCAACTATGTCTAATAAAAGATTAAGCGGGCATTGCAAATATAATTCGGGGTATTATGCTCAGAGTCGATCCCACAGGGAATAACGTATCAATCAAGTCTTTAGAATACGCAACTTTTACTCAATCAATTCTCTCAAGACTTTTTGAATATAAATTGGTGATGTTTTACTAGTTCTACTGGCAATAATAATAACTACGATTACTAACAATGTGTTGTAAACAATTATGATAAAGGTCTAAGGCTATGGTTTCCCCCGTTGGTGAACTTACTTCTCGGATATTTCATACAACTTGATTAATTATCTCTATCAATCATGAACACTCTATCTACCATAAATCTCTCTCAAGTAATTATGATAATTTACTAGACGCACTCTCTCAAGTTACGCTAGCTAGATTGCATTACAGTTCACTTTAGATTGCACCCGAGGTATCGTTATCTCTAATCCAACCTCTAAACCCTCGGTTATGACTTTCGTCTATACTCTAGGAGTGGTGTTGTTCAAACAATTACCTAAATATGCACTCTCTCTCAAGTATATAATACTAAATAGGCACAGCTAATTGATGGCCATTCAATTAACTACAACAAGAACGTAGTTGAACAAATAGAGATGAACAATCAACCAAACTATATTAATATCACCATAAATTTATTCCCCAATGGGTTCCACCAAAACCTTAGATTAAGAAAATTAGATACTCATATTCATAAGAATCAATTCTAAAATAACTTGCATAATTGAATTACAGAGTAATGAAATAAGGATATAAAAATCAGTGTTTCTGCTTTTCTGAGTAGTAATCCACAGGCTTTTCTTCACTTTAGTGGCTTCTCCCTCTTCAAGTTGTGTTTTTGGGTCTACTTATATGTTTGGGATACACCCTAAACGTGTAGGAGACTTCTATTCCAACTGGGAAATACTTAAAACTCTTCAAAACTCGGATTTGACCAGATCAGGGGCCAGGCGTTACAGGCCAAACGCCTGGATAACGCCTGGCCAGGCCTGGAATTTGGGCTCTGGCGCCTGGATAACGCCTGGCCAGGCCTGGCGTTTGGGCTCTGGCGCCTGGATAACGCCAGGCTAGGCTTGGCCTTAAGGCTCAAACGCCCGGCTATAGCCCGGTGCACTCCTCTTCGCCTCTTGGGCGTATTTTCGACGTTTTTGCATCCATTTAGCTCGGCTTCCATCTCCAATTCACCTACACATGAAATAGACTCCATTATGCACATAAAAAGTGTATTTTTATCATTAACGCACATAAAATGTAAGGCATATAACGTGTTAAACCATGAATTCTAGCCACGCATCAACACCCCCACACGTAAATATTTGCTCGTCCTCGAGCAATCAAATTACACTCATGAACATAACTTATTAAGCAAATCCCTTAACGTGTTATACCAAGAATTTTTAAAACAGTTTAGGCACAAAGGTGTGACATTCTCGCCTCAATAGTCGACTCACACATACCATGCTTTATTCACAATCCACTCACTACTCTAACTTAGAGGTCAACAACATTACCTTTCCTTCGTGAATCATGTGCCCTCACCAAATCAAAGAGCTAGTTCCTCACACATTAAATTTTAAGAACACTTAGGAACTCAAGATAGAAAGAATTCACTCGCTCTCAGAAATAATATTCATATGCCACAAAAGATGCACCATAGGCTTGCCCGTAGTGTACTACTCTACTAATCGAGCTCATTCAGTCTAGGATCAAGTAGGACTTTATTTGGTTGTAATGTAGGTTGCGGGACGGGTAGGATACATTTGGATATAAGAGTGACTACACCTCCCTAAGCACTTTAATACATATACTTTCACATTCAACCTCAAACTTATATTAAGCCAAACTCCACCTTCACCTCAACGTTATTACCCCATACTTCTTTAAGCACAATTACATTAAGATTCACCACATATATTTTTCTTTCACAACAATACAACTATTTATTTGTTTTTTTTTCAAGTGACTCTTACTTTTTCAAAACAGTGCACCTTTCTTCTTATTTCAGTTATTCACCTCAAAAACAAACCTACCACCCCACACTTTAACTTTTCCATATTTCATCACTTTTTCAGTGCTTACAAGAGGTGACAAGGTTCAAATATACTATCGATTAAAACAAAGGGGTATAACTTGTAATGTGGTTGCCAAAGAAACAGGATTATAGGCTCAACGGGGTTAACTACGATACGTAACAATTAGGTGGATATAATATATATAGTTGGCTCAACAAATAAATGCCTATATCACTTCCAAGACTGAACAAAACTTCTATTTCACTTTGCACACACAGGGGGCAAGTTCTAGACATCAAATGCAATGCACAGAATAACACGCAAATCTCACACACACATGGCACATAACTCACTCAGGATTGGATCTATCACGACACTCCAGTCAAATCAGTTACGCAAATTTTAAGAATTCCTTATTTAAGGTATTTATCCTGGAGTCAAAAAAATTGAGCCTAAGCGTCACAACCATAGTACTGACTATTCTCAAGGCATTAGCACGTTTCGAGATATTGCTACTATTAATCCCTCAGCCATGTGATTCCTACTCCTAAAAATTAAAAACTACTTACACCCGGTATAATTAAAAACCCTTGGAAAAGAACCGTGGTCCAAAGAAAAACCAAGGTGGAATTACTACACTACCAAAAATAAAAAATCTTTTTGGTATTTTCGTTAGACTTACTTCCCTCAAGAGAACTGTCTAAGAAATCCATCGTCGGGAAGAGTCCCCATATTTCTAATAATTTTTTTTCTAACAATAATAAAAACATAAAAGCTAAAAACAAACAAACTACAACCATTCACTGAACATAAAAGCTAAAAACAAACAAAATAAAACTTTCACTACCAAATTTCACAATTTCAACAAGCAAAACAATTCACAACAAAACATATGTATACAACATCCTACACTTAGTTCATGCACTGTCCTCAGTGCATCATGTATAGACAAATCCTGGTCACTCAGCTCTTCATCATCGGATGCTCTCTATTCCTCTTCAAACTCATCTTCTCCATTATCTTCCTCATCCGAGCGCATTAGCTCCGCATCAAAATCTTCTGGTGTGTTTATATCTTCATCATCTGGGAGCCTGTATCCCTCACCTGCTCCTATCATCTGCTGAGCATGAGCATTGAGTGGGTATCTCTGATCTAACTCATCCCTTTCATTAACTGACGCTGGACGACCTCCTATACGCAACTGCAAATCCATCATCCCATAGAGATGGGCCATGAAGCTATCATCCCTGGCATTGCGCTCGGCATTGGTCAGTGAAGACTCTTCTTTCAGTCTTAAGCCAGTGATGTCAGTTTCCGGGGTGAGTTGTTGATCAATAATGTGGTCAAAGTCGGGCTCAACCGCTACCTTTTTATCTAGCAGGAACTGAGTCAGGAAATTCGGAAAAGGGATTCGATCAATTCTATTGTTGGAACGCACCAACCCCATTTGATAGCGAATCAGGTGGCCACATTCACTTGCTGCCCTGTCATGATGAAGTAGGGCACACAAATCCTCTCTCGGCTGATTAAGTTGTCATGGGTGCACGGTAGTATCCGTGCATTAATCAGTTTCAGCCATACCTGTGTTTCAGCCTTCATCTTCTTCTTGGGAAACTTTTTATAGCGATTAGTGGTTCTATCCCGAATGCAAGAAGCCTTAGAATCAACCCCACAAAGTGTGTGTCTCACCTATCTATAGTTAGGATGGCGGATAAATTGCTCTAGAGGCTCCATCGGAACATTTGGTGCACCTAAGAAATCACATATGGCCTTGGTCTAAAAATCCACCAAGTGCCCACGAATTGGCACCAATTCTTCCTTGTCCTTAGGGTCAAACCCTGCATAGAATTCCCGGACTAAATTGAGGTTGATGTTGCCATGGTGTTTGAACACATATCCCAGATCCAATTCATGGATGCTCCTCCAAATTTCTAGGAATTTAGTTCTAAGACATCCTTCGTTGATGGCTCCTTCCAGGTGGACATGCTTGGGCTTGCAACGAGCATACCATTATCTGGAGTGTGGTGGTATGCTGTTGACACCATATTCCCTTTGACCAACGGGTCGCTACCTCATAGCAGCCACAGCAGCTACTGCTTCCTCACCAGTCATGCTAGAAGTAGCATCTCCTCCTTTTCTTTTCTTTTGAGGTGGTGGGGGTATTGATTTGGTTTTCGGTGGGGCCGAAGATGTGGCCTTTCCCTTGCCGGTGGCTCTTCTGTGTAGCATTATTTTACCTGCACAATTTATCAGTAATGAATGAGTGTCACAAAGTATATACTATCCGTTTTCGCACTTTGTGAAGGTTACTCAGACTTCACCTTGGCGAGTTTATGACAATTGACACACATTTCTACCTATTGGCTTCTTGTGAGCCACTTTTCATTTAAAATTTCATGGAATTCAAGATGCATGACGCTAGTGGTGTATTTCCCGGAGACTCGGGCTCCAAACGGGACATGTATTGCCATTGAGGCATTACATCGAGCACTTGGCTGGCACAATTGCCATGGGAGCTCTTATGGACTTGAGGGACTGCCTCATGTACCCAAATCAGTTTGGGGTTCCATAGTACCACTTAGTTTCACCATTTCAGCTCATTCCTAAAGGGTTTCGGGAATTGGGGTGCATAACACCATACAACATATTTCAAGAACTTCATAAATCCATAAAAAACAATTCATCATGAAATCAAGGATACACTTTTCATCTGCGCAAATTTGAGTTAATAAAGGATAGGGCTAGAATCATACCTCACGGATTAATGTCTGTTAGCCAGATGAAGTGCACCACGAAATTTAACCTGTGCAGATTTTGTGTGTGTGGTGGGTGATGATGGGATGTTAATATGTGTTGAAGTAGTGAAAATGAGTGTGTCAAACTATGTGTTTTGATGTGGGTATGAGAGATAATCAGTGTTGGTGTGTGTGCTTGGGAGTGAACTTGCTTGAGAGAGAGTTGGGAGATGAAAAAAATAGGAAGAGGGGACTTACCTGGCGTTAGTCGTGCGTTTTAATCAGAAAGTCCGGACACCCTGTCTTTAGCCAGGTGTTTTAGCCATAACGCCAGCTTCCCCCTGGCGTTAGCCAGGCGTTTCGCCCTTAACGCCAGATGCCCCCTGGCGTTAGCCAGGCGTTTCAGTCTTAACGCCAACTGCCCCCTGGCGTTAGCCAGGCCTTTGGGGCTTAAGGCCTGGGTTCTCCTGGCTTTTGCTGCGCGTTTGGGGCATAAGGACGGCTTAACCCCGACTATGTTCTCATCTTCCATCATGCTAAAACACTCCTCCTTTCACCCGAATTCACCTACAAGCTCGTTAGTACCTATAATTACACGAAATACTTCTAGCTACTCTAAGATTTACTACGCATTGGGTTGCCTCCCAACAAGCGCCTTATTTAATGTCGTGGCACAACAATTACAACAAATCAATAGGTTTCCTCCTATGAAGCGTGTGATTTAACGTCGCGGCACGATGCAACATAAAAGCCATTTAAGGATCGTCTGGTGTTTTAGGTTCACCCAGATGCACAATAGCCAGCACATTGGCTTCAGTCATTCCCACATATCTTTTTAATCGTTGTCCATTGACCTTGAAGGTGTTAGACTCATTTTCAGCAGTAATCTCCACAGCACCATAAGGAAATACGTTGACCACTTTAAACGGTCCAGACCATCGGCACTTGAGCTTACCCGGAAACATTCTTAATCTTGAATTATACAATAATAGCTTGTCTCTTGGTCTGAAATCTCGGCCCACAATATTTTTATCATGTAGTCTCTTCATTCGTTCCTTATATAACCTGGTGCTTTCAAATGCTTGGCTTCTGAATTCTTCTAATTCTTTTAATTCTGTGACTCGATTTTCTCCAGCAGTACCGAAATCCAGATTCAACTGCTTCAATGCCCACCAGGCTCAATGTTCTAATTCGACGGGTAGGTGACAGGCCTTACCAAATACCAACTTGTATGGAGACATACCGATTGGTGTTTTAAATGCGGTTCTGTAGGCCCAGAGGGAATCATCAAGTTTCTTCGCCCAATTAGTTCTCTTGGCGTTAACTGTTTTGGTTAGTACACTCTTTATTTCCCGGTTTGATACCTCAACCTGCCCGCTAGTTTGGGGGTGATATGGGGTTGCTACCTTGTGACATACGTCATATTTAGCAAGCAACTTTTCGAAAACACGATTGCAGAAATGCGTGCCTCCATCACTTATAATGTCCCTTGGTGTCCCAAAACGGGTGAATATATTCTTCTTTAAGAACCCCACCACCACTCTTGCATCATTGTTGGGGAATGCTGCCGCTTCTACTCATTTTGACATGTCATCTACAGCAACAAGTATATACTTATTGTCGTATGAGCTGACAAAAGGACCCATGAAATCTATCCCCCAAATATCGAACACTTCTACCTCTTGTATCGGATTCATTGGCATCTCATGACGACGGGATATGTTCCCCGCCCTTTGGCATTCATTGCAGCCTTTCACCCATTGATGGGCATCTCTGAACACAGTGGGCCAATAAAACCCGGCCTCCAACACTTTAGCTGCTGTTCGGACTCCTCCGAAATGTCCTCCATAAGGAGCTGCGTGACAAGCCTGCAAAATAGCATATTGTTCTATCTCGAGGATGCACCTCCGGATCATGTTATATATGCAAATTTTAAACAAATAAGGTTCATCCCAATAGTAGTTACGGCTATCACGATAAAATCTTTTCTTTTGTACAAAGGAGAGCTCATAAGGGTCAATGCCGCATGCCAGGTAATTAGCAATGTCTGCATACCATGGCACCTCTCTCACATTTGTTGCCAGTAGCTGCTCATCTGGAAAGGTTTCCAAAATATCCTCAGCCTCAGGTGCTTGTTCAGCACCTTCGAGGCGTGATAAATGATCAGCGACTTGGTTCTCCATTCCTTTCCGGTCATGAATTTCCATGTCAAACTCTTGCAAAAGCAGCACCCAACGAATTAGGCGTGGCTTAGACTCTCTTTTCTCAACCAAGTACCTAATGGCTGTGTGATTAGTGTACACGATCACTTTTGACCCGATCACGTAGGACCTGAATTTGTCAAATGCAAATACTACAGCCAACATTTCTTTTTTTGTTACCGTGAAATTCAGCTGAGCTCCACTCAATGTCCTACTTGCGTAGTAAATTGGGTGCATTACCTTATCTTTTCGCTGGCCCAACACGGCTCCTACAACATATTCACGTGCGTCACACATGAGTTCAAATGGTTGCTCCCAGTCGGGGGAAACTATAATCGGTGCAATGACTAGCTGCTTCTTTAGCTCCTCAAAAGCTACCCTACATTCATCAGAAAACACAAATGGGTTATCTTTTTCTAGTAACTTACAGAGAGGATTGGTAATTTTGAAGAAATCCTTGATGAATCGCCGGTAGAATCCGGCATGTCCCAGGAAGCTACGAATAGCTTTGACTGACGTGGGTGGAGGGAGTTTTTCAATCACTTCTACCTTAGCTTTATCCACTTGAATACCTTTACTTGAGACCAAATGTCCCAAGACAATTCCCTCTTGTACCATGAAGTGGCACTTNGTGCATTGCATAGGCTAAATGGCATCCTTCTGAAAGAAAATATCCCATATGGGCATGTGAATGAGGTCTTTTCCCTATCCTCCTGGGTAATAGAAATCTGGTTGTACCCGAATACCCGTCAAGGAAGCAGAAGTGAGACTTCCCTGCTAACCGGTCGAGCATCTGATCAATGAAGGGAAGTGGTAAATGGTCTTTGCGGGTGGCAAGGTTCAGCTTTCTGTAATCCATGCATATTCTCCAACCCGTAACAGTTCTAGTGGATATCAGCTCGTTTTTATCATTACTTACGACTGTCATACCACCCTTATTTGGTACACACTGTACCGGGCTAACCCAGCTGCTGTCGGAGATAGGGAAAATGATTCCCGCATCTAACCACTTTATCACTTATTTCTTTACCACTTCCTTCATATTTGGGTTNGTAATGTAGAGTTAGGTCCAAGAAATGCATACCTGAGGTGCGCTGGTAAAGGCTTCAGTTCTAACTTGGGTGGTACTTCAACTGAGGGCTTGGCTGGTGGTCTATCTCTCTTTTCCAAGTGTAATGGTTAAATTTCAAGAACCCTCGACCATGTCCCTTTTCCTTTCAATGCTAATACCCATTCTGCTAGTTCCTCACCGTTCATATCACCTAAGTTCATCAAATATGCAGCCAAAGGATCCCCAACAGTTAAGGCTGCATCATCTTCTTCCAGTATCACGTTCACGG
>ML303122.1:0-21325 GCA_005239505.1 Nicotiana paniculata
AGGAGAGACCTCTAGCCTTGGACATTCAGTCCTTGGCTAATCGCCTGGTGAGATTAGACCTTCAGAGCCTTGTCGAGTTCTAGCACATGTGGTTGCTCAGTCTTCGTTATTTTGTGAAATTAAGGCTCGACAGTTTGATGATCCGTGCTTGGCAGAGCTTCGAGAGACAGTGGTACAGGGTGGTGCCAAGGAGGTTACTATTGGCGAGGATGGTGTTCTGAGACTTCAGGGCCGTTTATGTGTTCCTAATGTTGATGGCCTGAGGGAGAGGATTCTAGAGGAGGCATACAGTTCTCGGTATTCTGTTCATCCTGGTGCTACGAAGATTTATTGTGATTTGAAGCAGCATTACTGGTAGAGGCGGATGAAGAGGGACATTGTGGAGTATGTGATTAGGTGTCTTAACTGTCAGCAGGTTAATTATGAGCACCAGAGGCCAGGAGGCCTACTTCAGCAGATGCCCATTCCTGAGTGGAAGTAGGAGCGCATCACTATGTACTTCATGGTTGGGTTGCCTCGGACTTTGCGGAAGGTTGACGCGGTTTGGGTCATTATGGATAAATTGACCAAATCACCGCATTTCATTCCATTGGCTACTACTTAGACTTCTGAGAGGTTGGCCCAGATCTACATCCGGGAGATAGTCCGGTTGCACGGTGTGCCGGTGTCCATTATATCAGATCGAGGTCCTCAGTTCACATCGCATTTCTGGAGAGCATTGCATAGTGAGATGGGCACCTAGATAGATCTCAGCACAACATTTCACCCTCAGACTGATGGTCAGTCGGAGTGGGCAGTTCAGATATTGGAGGACATGCTCAGGCCATCTGTTATTGACTTTGGAGGTCAGTGGGACCAGTTCTTTCCTTTGGCCGAGTTTGCTTATAATAACAGTTATCAGTCTAGCATCGTGATGGCTCCATTTGAGGCTTTGTATGGTCGGCGATGTCATTCTCCTATCGGGTGGTTTGAGCCTGGTGAGGATAAGTTATATGGTACCGACCTGGTGAGAGATGCTTTGGAGATGGTGAAGTTGATTCAGGAGAGGCTCCACCCAGCACAGTCCAGACAGAAGAGTTACGCGGATCAGAAGGCGCGTGATGTGTCATTTATGGAGGGAGATAAGGTACTGTTGAAAGTCTCACCGATGAAGGGTATTATGAGGTTCGGGAAGAAGGGCAAGATGAGCCCGGGGTTTATAGGTCCTTTCGAAGTATTGAGGAGAGTTGGAGAGGTTTCTTATAAGCTTGATTTACCTCCCAGTTTATCAAGAGTTCATACGGTCTTTCATGTATCCATGCTTCGGAGGTACCACGCTGACTTCTCTCACGTGGTTGATTTCAGCACTATTCAGTTGGATGAGAAGTTGGGCTACAAGGAGGATCCAGTTGCTATTATTGACAGGCAGGATCGCCAGTTGAGATCCAAGAGAGTTTCTGCCGTAAAGGTCCAGTGGAGGGGCCAACCAGTCGAGGAGGCGACATGGGAGTTTGAGGAGGACATGCATAGCAGATATCCACATTTATTTAGCACTTCAGGTATGATTCTAGACCTGTTCGAGGACGAACGTTTGTTTAAGAGGTGGAGAATGTAACGACCCGACCGGCCGTTTTGCGTATCAGGACCCTGTTCCCCAAAATGAGACTTCCCGTAGCAGCTTATTATGATTTATGACTTATGGGGACGGGTGGTTCGGGATTCGGAAGCGTTTAGAGTGGTATAGGAACACTTGGTTCCTTAAGGTTGGCCTTTAAGGCCAAAGTTTGACTTTGGTCAACATTTTGAGTAACGACCTCGGAATCGAGTTTTTACGATTTCGATAGCTTAGTATGATGATTTTGGACTTGGGCATATGTTCGGAATGGGTTTTGGATGACCCGGGGGAGTTTCGACGCCCAATATCGAAATTAGAGTTTTCTTAAGTTTGAAATTTGGGTTGGAACGTGTTTTTGTGTTATCGAGGTCTGAATGGAATTTTGAGATCGGGAATAGTTCCTTTATGTCATTTATGACTTGCTTGCAAAATTTGGTGTCATTCCGAGTAGTATAGGTCGGTTCGGCGCATTGAAAGCGAATTCTAGAACTTTAAGTTTAAAGTTTGACTCAATTTGGTTTTGGGGTCGAATTCCTAATTTCGTTGTTCATTTTCACATTTTGAAAATTCGAGCGAGTCTTGGACGAGGTTCTGAGGGGCTCGGGTGAGTTTCGGACCCCTCGGAGTTAAATTCAAAACACCAGATTTTCACTGACTAGTTTCCTTCAGTGCGGTCGCAGGTGCATTAATGCGCTCGCATAGAAGGAGTTGGCAGGGTGTGGGAAAATGCCCTGTGCGATCGCATGGGCTTGTCTGCGTTCGCACAAGGGTGATTTGTGGGCTGACCCAGTTTGTTCTCTGTGTTCGCACCCCCTCCCCCGCAATCGCACAGGCCTGGCCCAATTACTCTCTGCGATCGTAAGTCCCCTTGTGCGATCTCACACAAGGGGCAGCTGGGCAGTGTTTGTTTTAAATGGGACTTAGTCTCATTTTAGCCATTTTTCTTCACTTTTGGCGATTTTGGGAGCTTTCAAAGAAGAGATTTCACCTAGCAACTGAGAGTTAAGTGATTCCTATTATAATTTAAGTTGAATAGTTGAAATTTTATGTAGATTAACACACTAATTAGTGGAAAATCAGGGGTTAGAGTGAAAAACCTAGGTTTTATGGAAAAAGAGAGAATTTCCAAGAAATTTGCCATGGAATCACACAAAAACTATATATTAATGATTCTTAGGCTATGGGTAATTGATTCCTTCAAAAATTTCCGGAATTCGAGCATGTGGGCCCAGGGGTGTATTCTAGAATTTTTCAAGTAAGGTGAAATAACTAAGTAAATAGGAGAATTCCATAATTTTGAGCATAATTGATATATTTGTATAACATTTGGCTAGTTTCGAGTCCTTGGGTGACGAGTTTGGAGTTTTCGGGCGCGTTCTTGACCCGGAGAGTAGGTTCGACACAAGGTGAGTCTCCTTTCTAACCTTGTAAGAGGAAATTTTCCCCATAGGTGATTATAAATGGTTGTTTGTTCTTATTTGCGGGGGCTACGCACGCACGAAGTGATGAGAGCCCGTGCGTAGCTACTATTATGCCTCGTCGGGTAGTTTAGGACTCACAAGCATGCTTTACGTGTTATATCTGTGATCTTGCATATGGTCTAAGTAGTCTAATATCGTCGAATCTCTCATGTGAAGGCCTAAGAATTTATGCTTTGAAGTTGACATTATTAAATTCTCACCATGTTAGTATGTTCCCTGCTAAATTATCTGGAATCTTTTGCTAATCATGTATTTATACGGGACGAGTCGAATGAATGATTCGCGAGCGGGGTAGTCCTAGTATTATATTAACCCGAGTCGCATGAGTGATTTGCGAGCGGGGTAGTCTTAATATTATATTAACCGTGTCGCATGTTCGATTCGCGAGTGGGGCAGATAAATGCATATATGGTTCGGGCCGTTCGACCCTCGGTAGTGCACATTTACTTTTCACGTCGTAACAGCCGTACGTTCATAGCCTGTAATATGATTGGTAATTTATGGGAAGCCCTGAAATTGTAACTGTTGATTTTATGAAAGAAAGAAGGTTAAGCAGCTTGTATGCCATGGAAAGGGTTGGCATGAGGGTACTAGAGAATGTTATCTGGTGCTCATTTCCTTATTACTGTTCATTACTGCTATTACTGATTAGCCTATATTCATTTCATATTGTCTGACCCTAGTAGGTATCACGTCGACCTCTCGTCACTACTTCTTCGAGGTTAGACGGGATACTCAATGGGTACATATCTGTTTATGTACTCATGCTACGCTTCTGTACTTAATTATAGGCTCTGAGGCTGGTGCATCTGGTTACCCGACCGAAGCTTGATCCTGAGAGTATATTCTGGACCTGACTTCACGGTGAGCTGCTTCCCTTGGCAATTCTCAGCAGCACTATGCAGTTATCTTTTGTGTATTTCTGTTTTCTTCTTCAGACAGTAGAATAGTTTATTTTATCTTTTGTATATTCTACTAGTTCGCCTGTAGATTTGTGACACTAGTTCCTAGCACACACATAGTAGACTTTATATTTTTGGAACTGTATATGTTGGTTCATGATCCTTGTGGCTATATTTACTTAAGTTGGCTAATTTATCCGCTTCAACTTAAACGTTTTAAGCTTAAAATTTGGTAAGTGTGGGGATGTTTTATCAAATAAGGAAATTTCACTAGTAAACAAACTGTTGGCTTGCCTGACCCCGGTGTTGGACGCCATCACGACCTGAGTTAGGATTTTGGGTCGTGACAACATGGTATTAGAGATCTAGGTTCACGTAGGTCTCAAAGTCACTAGCAAGCCTGATAGGGTCTCGCGGATCGATACAGAGACGTCTGTTTCAAGGCCTGTCTCCTCTTGTCTTTTCCTTCACTTGAATTTAGACTCTTCCATTCTATCATGTTTTGATTTACTGTTATCACCTATTTATCACATCTTACTCATAATACTTCGGTTACTCTTTTCTTATTCTCCAGCTAATATTTTTGTCTATCACTTTATTCTGAAAACTTCAACAAAACATTCTTTCACTTTTTGCTCCCCTTGCTTCATCTCACTGGCTCTTTGGGACAACTAATATTCTCATTGCTTTTTTTTCTAGGAATGAGAGTCATACTAAGGTAAATATTTATCCCTCTAGGATTGCACTGCCTATCTTCTGAAATTTCTGAACATTCTAGTATTCATATCTGACTGTACTATTCTAAATTACACCAAATGGGTGTCTCGCAAGGAGAAATATTACCACGTTTGCAACATCCTTCGAAAATGCGAGTTAATGATAACAATCCATCCACAATTTTGGGTTCCTCTAACCCCTCCTGGATCTTGATATCCCATCCTTCTCTTAAAGACTATCTATTAGCTCCCATAGAGCTTAATTGAGATGGGTGTTGTCAAGTGTATATATCCCTGTCACTTTTGAAAGTAACCCCAAAATGCTTATTTCTTTGCCTGAATTATGAATACTGATAATCTTCACGAACTGGGTACCTCGTACCCTTCTTCATTTTGCTTCTTTTACTTATTGAAGCTTGTATCTACCTTCTGATTCTCTAATACCCTTTTACCATATGGGTGGATAGATATTCTTGCCTTAGGGCTTCTTATCAAAAAGCTTACACGTATAAGTACACACGTGAACTGCTGAAGACCCCATATTTACTCATCATAAGCATGATGCAAAATTGAGTTCCTCTTACTCAGCTCTTCCACAACCACATTCAGTCTTTTACTAGTTGTCTTCAGGATGTAGGTAACACTGTATTATGAGTAAAATATAATTTAGGAGTTTGAATTCTTACAACTGAGCTCTACCACACGATCTAGAGTAAGAAGAAAGAGGGACACTCCTAAATTCCCTGTAGCCTCATGCTTATAAGTGTGGTTCACAACACACCCATAAACTAGACTCTATTAGACACGGCTTGTAGACTCCCTAAGACAGAACTCCTCTAATACCACTTCTGTCACGACCCAAATTTGAGGGCCGCGATGGGCACCCATTACCTTACTCAATCGAGTACCAACATAACATATCTTTCTTATCACACCATCATAGGTAAATGGTCCAGAAGGTATATCATGAGATAAGTAGAATTAAACATATGGGAACATTAGACATAGGATGGGCCAACATGATATAGAAACTTATACATGTGACATACGGGCCTATAAGGCCGACATGATCATTTGTACACTCAAAACATAGGTCGACAAGGTCATACAAGTATCCATATACATGACATATTTTGAAAAGCCTCTAAGAGTACATAAGTGTCATAAAGGTCGGGACAGGGCCTCGCCATACCAATCAATATATGTCCAAATCATACTGACCAAATAGGTCAACTCCGAAGCAAGTGAAGTGCACCAACACCTTCCGCTGAGCTGATAGCCTACTAGGAGGGCTGTCAACCTGTCTATCGGGACCTACGAGCATGAAATGCAGTGTCCCCAGGAAATAGGGATGTCAATACAAATAAAGTATTGAGTATGTAAGGTATGAAAGCAGTATATAAAAGACATGAAAGAAACATGGAGTAAGGAACTCAACCTGTAAGTCTGAATAGCTCTGTGAATCATGGAACATTTATAATGCCACGCATATGCGTATAAATGTCATATCTTGCATAGGTATATGCGTACATAACATCATCAAGCCTCTGAGGGCATCCCATCATATCATCTCGACCTCTGTGGGCGAAATAATCAACGTAGATCAGCGAAAGGTGTTGGTGCACTCCACTACCTCCAGAGTTGCCTATTTGATCAGTATGCCTTGGACATGTATAGATTGGTATGGCGGTGCGCTGTCCCGACCTTTATGACATTTGTGTACTCTTACAGGCTTGTAGACAGATCTCATGTATATGGATACTTGTATGGCCTTGTCGGTCTATGTTTTGAGTGTACAAATGATCAGGTCGGCCTTTTAGGACCGTATGCCACATGTATAAGTTTCTATATCATGTTGGGTCGTCCTATGTCTAGTATTTCCTTATTTTTTTATTTTGATTATCTCATGACGGCCCTTCTGGCCCATTTACCCATGATGATGTGATAAGAAAGATATGTCATGTTGGTACTCGGTTGAGTAAGGCACTAGGTGCCCTCACATTCCTCCGATTTGGGTCGTGACATATATCTCGCTCCTACTTTTCTTTGTCCCCACCCCACCCCATTAACTCGTTACTTCTTTTATTATGAGTTAGTATGTTAGGGAGGTCTGCAGAGAATAAATCTTAAGAATAGAGATGTTACAAGGAAAAAATTACAAATCAAATATATGAGGAAAAATATATAGAAAAGCAAAAACCAAATATAAAATGTTGCATAACCTTCTATAATACCATTGGAGTGAAGGAATAAGCCTCTCAATCAGATTAACAAAAATTATGTAATACCTGCTTACCTTTTTTTTAATATTTAAATATCATTTAAAGATAAATAAAATATAATCTTACCTCTTAAATTTTATCACTCGTGATCTTTCCATATCTGTTGTTATTCGCCCTACAAACAGAAGAAAAAGCTACAAGAAAGAGATCCTAAAATTCATTATGTAGCCTAATATACAAATACTGAAGTTGTTATCTACCTTACAAAATCAGATACTAATATATAGAAGAAGAAACTTTAAGGAGAAAATCTTAGAAGACACTATGTATACGGGTAAAACCTAGCTCGCCGCATGACTCGACGTCCCGGCGAGCCAGACGGAGCAGGAACGTGACCGCAATGTATCAGAGTCAGAGCGAAGAAACCCCTCGTTTCGGGGCTCGGGAAAAATACCCGGCCTCGAGGATATCAAGGTCATATACTTGAGGTCCAATTTAAGGATTAAGGCTTCAGAGACCATTACCATGCAGCTGTACAAGACTAATAATGGGTCGTGATGTCCGTGCCTAACCAGATATCACATCGTGAATCTCTACTCGTATTGGTAGAAAATCAGTAATCAACAAAACATAAATTTTTTATCTTTTTTAGAATTGTACTTAGGGTAAAACTCCCCTACTATATAGAGGAGAAAGCTTATTATTCATGGATACATTATAACATGCTATCAAGGCAATATACTCTTATTCTCTCTGTTATTCAAAGTTCTTACTTTTGTTCATCAATTATCCATTAGTGTGAGCTCGGGATCAAAGGCAGACACTTTGTTAAGCCGTTACTGAGTCAGAGATCACTCTCCTTATTGGTTTGGCAATTTATTACGTCTTTTATCTATTTAATCTAACACTATTTGTCATTTGTATTGAATTAATCCGCATATCCTTAAAACCACATATAAATTCAATTGTTATCGATTTTTTAGGGTAAATAGTTTGGCGCCCACTGTGGGGCTAAGGATAATAGTGGCAATTTGATATAAATTTCCATACACACTCTATTTTACACTTGTTCTTTGAGATTTTAACTTCAAGTCAAATAAAAATGTCAAACTCCTAAACTGCCCATTTGAACGTTGATGCTGAGTCTGGCCACCATGGCGAGAACAACAATGTGGTGCCCCGTAACGAGGTGCCCCTTGTTGGCCTCAACGGAGTTCTAGTCGAGGACGCGATCGATGCTAACTCACATGTGTCTATCGAAGCAAACTTTCCTACCAACCCCAAAAACAACATTCGCGGAAGAGCCCGATCAATAGCTTGGAGTACACATGACGATGAAGGTGATTGGATCAACTTGCGGGTGATCTTTGAAATATTACATGCTCAATAGGAAGCAATAGCCCAGTTGCAAAACCAAAGCCTCGCCACCAGCAGAGTTGATCCCGAACCATTCCGGGAAAACGTCTGCAGAGATGAATCGTTCACAGAAAGACCGGGTGAAGCTGACCAACCCCAAGATAATAAAGATGGTTGAGGAACTGACAAAATGGGTGCAATCGGGAGAAAGGAAAATTGAAGGCAACGACAAAAAAGTGGAGACCTATAACTCTAGGGTTGATCAAATCCCAGGAGCACCCCCGATATTGAAAGGCTTGGATTCCAAAAAGTTCATCCAAAAACCTTTCCCTCTGAGCGCAGCTCCAAAACCAATCCCAAAGAAGTTCCGTATGCCCGAAATTCCAAAGTATAACGGGACCACGGATCAGAATGAACACGTGACCTCTTACACGTGTAACATCAAGGGAAATGACTTGGAAGATGATGAAATCGAGTCGGTTCTACTGAAAAAGTTTGGGGAAACCCTATCTAAAGGAGCAATGATATGGTATCACAACCTGCCCCCAATTACATTGATTCATTTGCTATGCTTGCGGATGCCTTCATAAAAGCTCATGTCGGGGCCATAAAAGTCGAGATTAGAAAATCATACCTCTTTAAGGTCAAGCAAAGAGATAACAAAATTCTCAGGGAGTTCGTGTCGTGGTTTCAAATGGAAAGGATGGATCTGCCCCTGGTTGCGGATGATTGGGCTGTTCAAGAATTCACTCAAGGACTCAACCCCAAAAGCTCTTTGGCTTCACAACAGCTAAAACAAAATTTGATAGAGTCCTGGACAGTAACTTGGGCCGACATCCATAACAGGTACCAACCAGAAATCAAAGTGGAGGATGATCGACTTGAAGCGCCCTTTAGGTCCGTGTATCCCATCAAAACTAATGACTGGTCTAAAAGAGCCATCAATTATGAACCAAGACCAAGAAGAGATCGGTATTAACCATATAACGGGGATCGAATGGGTAATGGGTTCGGATTGTGAGGAGTGAAAAAAGGGACGACCAAGGCCACACTAGTTAGGGACTCATGAATAAGAACGGTTTCGACAGGCCACTCGGGGCCAGGGAGGCAGCGAGATTATCGGAATACAACTTCAGTATGGACACTACCAGCATCGTATCCGCCATCAGACGTATCAAAGATACCAAATGGCCTCGACCATAGCAGTCCGATCCTGCCCAAAGGGACCCCAACCTAATGTATAAGTATCATGGCACTCACGACCACAGAACTGAAGATTGCCGACAACTGAGAGAAGAAGTATCCCTGTTATTCACTAATAGACACCTCCGAGAATTTCTAAGTTATCGATCCAAAAATCACTTCAGGAATAAGAACTCCAACAAGAAGATCGAGCAAGATGAACCTTAGCACATCATTAACATGATCATTGGTGGAGTTGATGTCCCCCAAGGGCTGGTGCTAAAGCGCACTAAGGTGTCCATTACAAGGGAAAAACAGACTCGAGAATATACAGGAGGGAACCATATCGTTCAAGGACGAGGACGCTGAAGGCATTGTGCAACCACATAATGATGCATGTGTTAAGCATGTGTTAGCTGATCCAAATAGCTCGTCCAATATCATCAGATCGATGGTCGTGGAATAGCTGAGTTTACAAGACTAAAAAGTGCTTGTAGTCCGAGTTTTAAATGGATTCAACATGGCGTATGAAACTACTAAAGGGGAGATAACCCTGTTTGATGAACAATGCCAGAACCATTTAGGAAACGGAGTTCTGCGTCATCGAGGGGGATATGAGGTACAACGCTTTTTTCGGAAGGCCATGTATTCACAACATGAGGGTAATACCCTCGACACTGCACCAGGAATTGAAGTTCCACACGCCCGGAGGAATCAAAATAGTTTACGCAGAATAACCTGCCACAAAAGAAATGTTCGCGGTCGATGAGGTAATCTCGGTATCCTCCCTTTCGACATAAAAGAAACCGGGTACATAGGCAAGGAAAGAAACCAAATAGCAATGAGCGATACCAGCCTCGACCGAACAAGAGAAGCAGGAGAAAGGCGAGGATGATGATTACAGGGTCCCCAGGTCATTCGTAGCCCCTGATTATTCCGATTCCACAAAGTCAATGCTTGAGGAGTTGGATCAAGTCATATTGATCGAGAACTTACCCGATCGGAAGATATACCTACGCACATGATTAAATCCCGAGATCAGGAAAAAACTCATTGAATTCCTTATAGCTAACATGTATTGTTTTTCTTGATCCCATCTTGATATGATTTGGACCCCGCAAGGAATAAATACTCACAAGCTGAACTTGGACCCGAAGTTCCACCCGGTTAAATAGAAGAGGAGGCCTCAGTCTTAAGTCAAGCACACATTCATCAAAGACGAGGTATCTAAACACCTTATAATAGGTTCCATTCAGGAAGTTAAGTACCCGAATTTGCTAGCAAAGTAGTGGTAGTGCCTAAAAAAGGAAATAATTTAAGAATGTGTGTAGATTACAAAGACTTGAACAAGGAATGCCCTAAGGACTCTTTTCCTTTTCCTAACATCGATCGCATGATTGATGCGACAGACGTCCATGAGATACTCAACTTTCTCGACGCCCATTTCGGGTACAACCGAATCCGGATGGACTGGGGCGATCAAGAAAAAACTTACTTCATCACTAAATACATCACCTATTGTTATAACGTAATGCCGTTAGACTAAAAAATTCCGATGCCACTTACCAACGCCTAGTAAACCGGATGTTCAACGAACAAATAGGAAAATCAATGGAGGTTTACATTGATGAAATGTCAGTTAAGTCCCTACAAGAGAGGACCATTTGGAACATTTGCAGGAAACCTTCAACATACTGAAGAAATACAATATGAAGCTGAAATCGGAGAAATGCACGTTCGAGGTCGAGTCCGGGAAGTTCCTTGGATTCATGGTGTCCAACCAGGGAATCGAGATCAATCCCGACAAAATTAAAGCTATAGAAGACATCATCATGGTGGACAACATCCAGGTCGTTCAAAGGCTAACCGGGTGTATAGCCGCCCTGAGTCGGTTCATTTCAAGGTCCTCCGATAAGAGCCACCGGTTCTTCTCATTATTGAAGAAGAATAACTTTTCATGGAACCCAGATATCCAGCAAGCTTTGGAGAACTCAAATGGTACCTTTCGAGTTCACCTTTGCTTCATACTCCGAAGGCAGACGAGCAGTTGTACCTATACTTAGCAGTATCCGAGATAGTGGTAAGCGGAGTCTTAGTCCGAGAAGAGGAAGGTACGCGATTTTCTATCTATTATGTTAGCAAGACTCTAGGCGAGGCCGAAATATCCTCACCTGGACAAATTGGTGCTCGCTTTGCTAAGCGCCTCTAGGAAGTTAAAGCCATATTTTCAATCCCATCCTATATGTGTTGTAACTACTTACCTATTGAGGAACATAATGAATAAACCCCAGCTCACGGGATGATTGTCCAAATGGGTCGTGGAAAATAGCGAGTACAATATCAAGTATCGACCCCGAACCACCATAAAATCTCAAATTTTGGTGGACTTCATGGACGACTTCACGCCGACCTTAATAGCCGAAGTCAAAAAGGAATTTTTGTTGACCTCGGGGACTTCCTCGAGAATTTGGACCCTCTTTACGAACGGTGCCTTGAACGCAAAAGGGTCCGGACTTCGCATCGTGTTGAAGCCGCCTATGGGTAACGTTGTAAACAATCCATTAGAACTGTGAAATTGACTAACAATGAGGCCGAGTATGACGCCATGATTGCAGGTCTCGAATTGAATAAAAGCCCGGGGGCCAAAGTGATCGAAGATAAATGTGATTCCTCTTTATGGTAAATCAAGTCAATGGGACGTTCGAAGTGAAAGAGGAACGTATGCGAAGATTCTTGGATAAACTACAAGTAACACTGCGTCGATTCAAGGAATCGACCCTACAGCACGTGCCCCAGGATCAAAATGGCAAGGCCGATGCTCAGTCTAACTTGGGTTCGTCGGTTAGTGATGATGAATTCAGCACGGGAACAGTCGTATAAGTCATGAAATCAATAGTGGAAGAAGGCTATGCCGAGATAAACTCAACAAGTTTAACTTGGGATTGGATAAACAAGTATATAGACTATTTGAAGACTGGGAAGTTGCCCTCAGATCCGAAAGAATCGATATCTCTATGCAGGAAGGCAGCCAGGTTTAGACTATCCGAAGATACTCTATTCAGAAGACTGTTCAATGGATCACACACCATATGCTTAGGGTCAGAAGAAACCGAATATGTTTTGAGGGAAGTTCACGAGGGAACTTGCGAAAACCATTCGGGTGTAGATTCATTGGTTTGTAAGATAATCAGAGCCGATTATTACTAGATCGACATGGAGAAAGATATGAAGGAGTTCATACGAAAATGCAACGGCTGTCAGAGGAACGTACTAATGATCCGCCAATCCGGGGAGTTACAACACTCGGTCCTATCGCCCTGGCCGTCATGAAATAGGGAATGAACATTGTAGGTCCCCTACCATGGGCACCCGATAAGGCTCAATTTATGCTATTTATGACTGACTATTTCTCTAAATAAGTTGAAGCTCAAGCATTCGAGAAGTTCCTAGAAAAAGAATTCATTCACTTCATTTGGGACCACATAATATGCCGGTTTGGTATACTAACCGAGATAGTATGTGATAACGAGAAGCAGTTCATCGGAAGCAAGGTAAGAAAATTTTTCGAGGACCATAAGATCAAAAGATCTTGTCAACACCCTATCACCCTAGTGGGAACTGACAGGCAGAGTCGACGAACAAAACAATCCTTCAAAACCTTAAGAAAAGGTTGGCCAATGCCAAAGGGAAATGGAAGGAAATCATGCCCGATTGAGGTGGGTGAATTGAGCCTCATGTTCCAATATGTAACTGAGGAATCGAACAGTGATTCCATGAGTACGAGCCTAGAACTACTGGAAGAGAGGCGCGATGCCGCTCTAGTCTGGCTGGCCGCCCAAAAGCAGTGGGTAGAGATATATTACAACCGTAGATCCAACCTCCAACATTTCAATATCAGAGACCTGGTGTTGAGAAGAGTAACACAGAACACCCAAAATCTGAACGAAGGGAAGCTAAGACCAAATTGGGAAGGTACATATCAAGTCACCGGGATTACGGTAAAGGTTCGTATACACTCGAGTCAGGAAATGATGCACAACTACCAAACAATTGGAACGTCACCCACTTAAAATGATGCTACTATATAGGTACAACCTCATTCATTTTATTTTTTTATTACGAATTGGGCTAACACTTGCAGGCAACAACCAAAGAAGAATGTAGCTGTTAGGTATGAAAGCACGGGTTGCACTCTTTTCCCCTAGAACCAGTTTTGTCCCAAATGTGTTTTTCAGCAAGGTTTTTAACAAGGCAACAATAAGCTGTGCTAACTTAGAGTCGAAGACCGGTTTTAAATCAGAGTCAATGGTTACATCAATAGTATCCGATCCCACTCGAAGATCGACCTCGAATACTGGGGGCCATCACCCTCGAGTCATGATTTTTATCAAGAAAGGGAACTCTGTGCTCAAATAGTCTAGGCTAGGTGGTTAGGATTTATTGTAAGTTCCAAATGGTCAAATGAACCATGCCCAGTAGGTCACCTCGGTCATAATACGAGCTTTTACACAACCTTGTACGTTACACATAGAAATCAAAGAAAATTTCTACCTTGCTAACAAATATTTTTTGCTTCTTAAAAGTATCAAGCCTAAGGGATACTCCTACCTGGGAACTATCGAGCCCAAGGGCCACCCTTATCTGAGCCCAAAGGGCTACCCCCACTCGGGGACTGCCGTCCTTGATAAGTTCGGGCAGCTCGGGTCATCAAAACCCAGAGGCACAAAATCTATTAGGCAGTGCCTAAACCCAAAAGGCTACGGCCACCCTAAAAATGGTTTGAAGACGTCCGAAGCCCGTAATTAAAACATAAGGCCTTCAACAAAATTCCAAACATGTTCAAAGGTTACCCTCGGCAAAGACTTAGTCCAAAAATATTTAAACAAGCATCTTGGGGAAAGGTTCCGGTCACTCCAAGCTTCAATATGTTTGAGAAAAAGTTGCATCGAGGACAGATCTTGTCCGGACCTCCGAAAAATGACTTATTACTATATTTTATTATGTGCTAAGTCATTAGAAATGCTTACAATTGTAAAAAGATGCTGAAGACGATAGACCTAAAAATTGCCAAAAGAAAAATAAAAACTTTATACATTCCGTAATATCTTTATAAAGGCCAATCAAAATGGACTAAATAAAATAAATGTACAAGATACAGAAATAAAAACAAATAATCCTAAGGCATCTCCGCCTGGTCTTCACCGGAACCCGACTTGGCACTAGAACCCTTAGTTGCCATGGCTAAGTCTTCATTGTTAACCTTAAAAACCTTTACCTTTTTGACCAGATCATCATATTTGCCTCAGGTTCGAAGCCTCTATCTGAGCCTCATCCATCTCGGCCTGAACACCCTTGATGGCCCCTTTGTGTTGCTTGCTGAGAAGCTTGTACATATCTCTTTTTTCAGCAAGCTCCTTGACCTCAAGCTCGAGCTGGTTAACCTCAGTCTGGTACCAAAGAAAGTTTTTGTGATGGAGTACCAAGGCCTACAAAAGGGTAAAAGAAAAAAGACATGATAAATATCAAGAACTAAGTCAAAATTCAGAAAAGCATAATGATGCCTTACCCGATTCAGCGCCTGCTGTGCCTCGTTGAACATGCAAGACACGTCCACCTCATTCATATTGGTCTGGTCTTCTTTGGTCACCAGGCATTAGAAATAGCTCGTTGCTCCTATGGGAGTAGAAAGAACCGGGGCATCCTCCAGGACAGTGATGATTATCAACCTCTTATGGCCGGGATCCACACTCAAGGTGGGGAACTGAAGATGGATCTTTCTTGGCACTTCCAGGTCGCATAGCCCAAAAAAGTCTTCCAAGACGGACGAGTCCACATCATTCGAAAAAGGAACGAATGGGATCGTCCATGCCATGAGCCTCTTCGTTATATTTCTCCTTCCTCACTTGGGCCTCCTCGAGCATAGACTCGATGCAGGAGGGTGTCCCTGAGATTTCAATTACGTCGGGCACTTCCTTTGGTGAAGAACCGGCATCCTGGAAAGTTTCACTCCGGGGATCCACGTCCGCTTTCTAAGTTGGAGGGAGGTCGATCTTGCGAGTCTCCCTGTCAGATGCATAACAATCCTCAGGATAGGTCGTGCTGTGGGATATGAAAATAGATTCATCCTCTAGTTCGTTGCTAAGTCGGAGGAAGGCACCCAGGAACTGGAGCCCCTCCTAGGCTTGCGAAGCATCCACTTCTTCGGTTTCTTCGCCTCGGATATCGGGGAACCTGATAGGTTTCTTTTCCTCTTCTTTTTCCCTCCATATCAGCAACAAAGAGATCAATGGGATGGGACAGATCTTCGTCCCCTTCCGATGAGCTAATTTCAGTGGTCTTAGGCAAACCTAGAATAATAAAGAAGGAAGAGGGGTTAGTATAATACAAGGAAAAGACATAGTATTGGCTATTCAGAAAGAGAACTTACCATGAGAACAGGCTTCCCATTGTCCCTTCGAGAGCCTGCGCCATGTGCACTCGAAGTAGGATATCTGGTACAGATGCCATCGATCCTTTCCTTTAACCGGGGAACCACATTCGAAACCCAGGCAACAGTTTCATAGCCATAAACATGAATGAGAAGACCGAAATAAAACAAGAAAATATTGTGATGCTGAAAGAAGAAGTTGCACTTACGAGGTGCATTCCATTTCTCAGGGAATGACATGTATTCTAGAGGTATCAAATCCTCAGTCTTCACTTGATCAAAGTGTCCCTGTCATCCCCATTCCCGGTTTTCATTGATACTGGAGAAGGGGGCCTTGCTGGCGCGACGTGTAAGCTTGATCAGTCCCCCTCAAAGCATCCGGGGACAGTATAATCAGAGAAGTTGGTCGATAGTGATCCAAGAAGATTTGGTCTTGTTCACGAAGTAACGAAGGAGGGTCACGATCCTCCACAGTGATGGATGGATTTGCCTGAGGCACACCTCGTACCTCTTGCAAAAATCTAGGACGATCAGGTCCACCGGGCCCAACATGAAGGGATAAGTTTAACCACTTAAGTACCCCTTCACATGAGTAGTAAAGGCGTCCTCGTGCCCGGGGACTATTACGTCCTTGCCTTCCTACTTACAGTCCTTATGAACTATGGGAAGAATGTCCCCGGTCACAGAACATATATATCTCGAGAATCCTTTGCCCCGGTCCTGTTTTCTCGAAGGCTTCTCGACCTTGAAGTCGTCTGCAATTGAGCAACCCCCGGGGATAAACACCGACAAGGGAGGCTCGGCGATCGGTTCGTTTGCAACTGCAACGAGAGAAGCCATTTTGAGGGCAGCCACCTCAAGGTTAACTGCTTCAGTACCAGCGGTCGGTTGAGAATATGAAGAGATAACTTGTTGAGGAATGGTTTTAGATGTTTTTCCCATTGTCATATGAGAGAGTGTTTGAAAATTTGAGAAATAAACACGAAATTTTGGAAAAACGAGTTTTGAAGATGAAGAATAGGGTATGAAGATTTAAAGAAATTTTGGGTAGAAATCTGGAGATTGATATGAACATTGAAGAACAGGGATAAAGATATGAATATTTGAAGAAGGTTTTGATAATAGTTAGAAGGCTCCAAGATAGTGGTTTGATCAGAAAGTAGAAAAAGGACAAAGGAAGGAGGCTTTTATAGGAAAAAAGTCGACGCTTCGCATTCAGAGGTAACTTGTCGGTGAGCGACACGTGTCCAAAGTCAGAATAGCACAATTTATGGGACGTTTCGGCTTCCCATCGTTACGTACGAAGGAAGGAACAGAGTCATCTGTCGTTTCCCATCGTTTCGGCAAGCCTAATCTCCAAGAAATGAGGGGACTATGTGTATACGGGTAAATCCTAGCCCGTTGCATGACTCGACGTCCCGGCGAGTTAGACGGAGTAGGAACGTGACTATAATGTATCAGAGTCAGAGCGAAAACCCCTCGTATCGGGGCTCGGGCAAAACACCTGCCCTCGGGAATATCGGGGCCATATCCCCGAGGTCCGATTTAAGGATTGAGGCTTCAGAGAGCATTACCAAGTAGCTGCACACGACTAACAAAGGGCTGTGATGTCCGTGCCTAACCGAATATCACGACGTGAATCTCGGCTCGTATCTGCAGAAAATCAGTGATCAGTGAAATGGAAGATTTTTACCTTTTTTAGAATTGTACTTAAGAAAAAATTCCCCTACTATATAAAGGGGGAAACTTATTAGTCATGGGATACATTGTAACATGCATATCAAGGAAATATACTCTTATTTTCCCTGTTATTCAAAGTTCTTACTTTTGTTCATCACTTATCCATTAGTGTGAGCTCGGGATCAAAGGCAGACACTTTATTAAGTCATTATTGATTCCGAGATCACTCTCCTTATTGGTTTAGCAATTTATTATGTCTTTTATCTGTTTAATCTAACGCTTATTGTCGTTTGTATTAAATTTATCCGCATATCCTTATAATCACATATAAATTCAATTGTTATCCGTTTTGAGGGTAAACATACTATGTATGAACCTAAAAGGCATTATTCCAATTGTGTGATGGTCCAAGTGGTGGTACCGTCTTCATCATCTTGTTGTTGTTCTCTGCAGAATGTGCTAATTGTATATAGGGACATTCCACTTTTGAGAGCTTTATTGTTTCGCTTGCTAAAAAAGATTGCGCCTTACAATGCAAACACAGTAGGTAGTCCTCAAGCAATTACATCTTTGGCTGAGTGTGATTGCCAAAATTCAGCATCTCTAATTGATTCTTTGAATAAGAGTTTTGCTAACGATGTAAAATAGTAGTGGAGGTAACGACCAAAATTGGTGAAAAAGGAATGGTTTGAATGTAAAACAGCTTTAGGATCGTTTTTTGCCTTCTTCAAGAAATCGTATTGTTCCTTGTTTCTTTCTCTGCAACCGTTGCTTTCCTTCACTAACGTTAACGTAAGTTGTTTAAGGGGTTTTTGCGATGAGATTAACCAAAAAGTAGAAGGAAAAAAATCAAAAAATGAGGAAAAAAAAATACGAATTCTACTTTGTGGAGACGCCACATCACCTAAGTTTGGCCCTGCTTTATAATTATATTATGAATTGGTTAGTAGTTGGGGGACAAATTTGAGCGAATTATTAAAGCTAATGGGTCGTTCATAATTTGTTGGAAAAAAAACAAAAATATTCGGGATTCGTGTTTTGTCTTCTAGCTTTGTTTGATTCAGTCACGTCTTCTTCTCAATGTTGGAATAACTTTGTAGTTTCTGTTACAGTACGTATAACAGAAACTTATACCCTTCCCTGTAAGTTAATTAATGTGTTTGGCATTTCCTTAACCTTTTTCCAATCAGACATGAAGCAAAACTATGTCCCGGTCATTGTTGTGTTGCTTCACGTAAGAATCTTAATAATTAGAAAGAAACATCTAAGGCTTTTATTCCTTTGAGCTGGTAATAATATTTATACTCTCTCAAAGATTTAACTAATAGTCGTTGAGATATTTTTGTTGAGGATCTCCCAAATCTATAAATATCTTTCCGATTCAAGAAACCGTCAAGATACTCAGGTACTCAGGTACGCACGGACTACCAATCGGAGATATTTCACAGAACTTTGCCGAGACAAACGGCCGATCCTATAAGAATAATACTGAGATATTTCACAAAAATGTTGCTAAAGCAAACAATTTTGTCACGACTCAATTCAACCCTTCGGTAAGAAGTCGTGACGGCACCTAATCTTTACGACTAGGCAAGCCTAACATTAAAAAAAATATAAAGGAAACACAACATTTAAAAGATAATGAGCATATTATGAATAACCAAAAACAGTGCCGCTTGGCATATACAAGAACTCTCCTAAGACCCGGAATATCATTAAGTCACAAGCTTCTATAATCTATATAGCTCTATACAAAAATCTGAACACAGGTAAAGAAAGACTCTAGATGAGGGAGTAGAAGGGGACTCGGAAGTTCTGCGGACGCAAGCAGAAGTACCTTGAAGTCTCCTGGAATCAACACACGCTCTAACCCCAAGACTGATAGCTCGAACCTGGATCTGCACACGAAAAATATGTGCAGGAAAGGGCATGAGTACACCACAATGGTACCCAGTAAGTGCCAAGCCTAACCTCGGTCAAGTAGTGACGAGGTCATGTCAAGGCCCTACCGGAGTAAATATAATAAATTAAGCAGTAAAAATATATAAGTAAATTTGCGGCAAAACAATTAAAGAAATTCTTAAATATTTAACAGTTAAAGGAGCCCTCGACTCGGAACAAGGTAAACACAGTAGGAAAAACTCTCGGGATACCGTCCCGTAGTTCCAAATGATTATGCAGTACAGGGGGTCTCCCGGAATACGTCCGTAGCTCCAAAAGTAAATATGCAGTGCGGGGGATCTCCCGGAATACATCTGTAGTCTCAAAATAAATATGCAAGAGAGGAGGATCTCCCAGAATACGTTCGTAGTCCCAATTTAAACATGCAAGGCAGGGGGATCTCCCGGAATACGTCCTTAGTTCCAATTTAAATATACAACGCAAGATAAAATGACAGGTATGACATCGAGTTGTACAGTTTAGACTAACACAGATAAGGAAAAAAAATAGATTTAACTAAGCATGGCGCACAAAATGTCAAATAGGCAATTAAACACGTAAGCATGCTTCCCTAATTTAAGCTAAACAAATTAAACATATTAGTACAATTCAATAAAGGAAAAATAGTTTATGACTTAGAAAGGAAAAATGAGATTTTTGCAATAATAGCCCGTGTACGTACTCGTCACCTCACGTACACGGCGCCCACATGTTGACCCAAGTCACCGCATGGTTTTGAAGATTGACAAATGCCTACTCAGTTGACTTTGGTCCATCAGGGCAAACATCTCGAACGAACCAATTGGCACAAGAACCGTACATGCACATGAGATAAACGTGATCTGTGAATTATCCATGAACTAAGAGGTTGTCTCCTAATGCGAAATTGTTGAAAATTGATAAGAGGTTAGAGTTCGAGTTTAACAAGGACAGAAACAAAGGAAGGAAGTTGACATAGACACAAACTCTTCCACCAAGGAAGAGTTGAATTAGAACTAAACAAGAACATCTCAACTTCTGGCGCTATATAACGTTGAAGTATTCCTACTGAAGAATTATTCGCACAAAGACAGAAATGAAGCAAGAACTGAAAGCAAAATTAGCAGAGAAATTTTGCAAGAAGAATCCTTGTGTGACACAAAGGCTACTGACCAGCTAGAAGAACCAGTCGAGTCTAGTTGGTTGTAGTAGGTGATTTAATATTGTATCTTTCAGCTTTATTAGAAGAAATTGTAATAGGTACACACTGTTCAAGTTAGAGTTAACTTGAAGCTTGTCGCGATTAGCTAGAGGCTAGTTGGATACAAAGGGATTAGAGTTAGTCCTAGGGTTACAAAAAAGTTTATTTTGTAAATGATGTTTGACTCAGAGTTGTAGTGAAGAGTTTGGAAAAATCCTACTGTGGAGTAGGTCGTGGTTTTTCACCTTTTGAGCCAGGTATTTTTCACGTAAAAATCTCTGTGTTCTTGCTTTACTGCATTTATTATTCCGCACAAGTAGAAGTTGGAACACCAATAAGAACTAGGTTCTTCTATTGAGACAGTACTCGAAAATTAGACACCACACGAATCATCTCCCCTCTTGTGTGGTATTGACGTATAAAAAATCAATTGGTATCAGAGCAGGTTATCCTTGAAAAATCTAACACCTTGGAAAAGATTAAAATGAGTGCACCACCTGGAAGCTGGGTGGGTCAATCAACTGCAAGGCCACCACTCTTCAATGGCCAGTATTACTCTTGGTGGAAGAATATGATGAAGGACCACCTGATTGGAGAAGACTATGAACTCTGGGACATAGTCATTGATGTTCCTCTAGCTACCA